>JAGDQP010000916.1:69779-110208 GCA_022664845.1 Lepisma saccharinum | reverse complement strand
TATCTATCTATCTATCTATCTATCTATCTATCTATCTATCTATCTATCTATCTATCTATCTATCTATCTATCTATCTATCTATCTATCTATCTATCTATCTATCTTATCGATTACTCAACTAGCGCGACCTATTGTGATTATTTTAAAATGCGGAAATTGTCAAAATGAAAATTCAATACAAGAATATAATTCTCCAACTACCCTTTGGTTAGAGTACAACTTATGCAAAACTCGAGTAAAGGTACTTTTTGAACCCAGTGTAAAAAAAAAAAGTTTATATTTCAAAATTGACTTGTTACAAACAGTGGAATTAACATTGCTAGAGAGTACTTAAATTGCTTATATTCTTTTTTGGTATTGCTAAAGAGATATAATCATATTTATTGCAGCACAGGCCTTATAAAAAGGAAGTATGATAAAAACACACTTTTAATTGTTTTCCACAATGTTTGTGTGAAGTTGTCTCAAGAACATAATATTTGCGCGGATCAAGAAACAGCATTACTTATCAGCTAAATGTTTGAATCTTTTATTGTGCTTCACAAAACCTCGTTCTTATTTTACATCAATTGTATTTGGCATATTCTGGATTCACAGCTTGGGCTACCACTACACAAAGTATTAAGATTTACAAGTGTACGGAGGTCACACATAATATTTATGAATATAACCCCGAAGATAGGTCCTGACCTGAGGATCCCTGGGCAAGGTGAACCGATGGTAGTTTTCCATTACATTCTTTCGGATGAACATGTTGATCTAAGGACGAGACATACAAATTAACGTGTGCTCTGAATCACTTATGTCCTCATCAGTAATCGAATCCGGGACCCCTCGATTACAAGTCAGCGAGCGTTAACACTAACTCACAGGAAAACACCATACAGTATTATCTAATTCTTATAAAGGAACTTAATTCATTCTTGTTACAATTTCGTTTAATGGGAAAAAGAATTGAAACAAGGCTACATTACCTTATGTAAAAATAAAGTTGAAAATTACATGCAGGAAAATTCACACTGCCGTGACCGGATACACAACCGCAACACAACCAACACAAGTTGTCTGTGATTATCTACTTTCCAACTTCGCCGCACAAAACATAATTGTAATTAAGAAATAATATCATTCTTTCGTAATGCACGAAATCGTATAAAGTCTCATTATAATAAAATGCCTGCCTGTAGCGATGCTTTGCTTCGACTTCCGAAGGGACAGCTGGATCATTGAGTCGGGAGTATATTTACACAGAATACACACAGTTGTCAAGTGAGAACGGTTTCAAAAATCGATGAAACTCATTTTATGAATGTATGAAGTATTAAGGTACAAAGAAAGAAGCTTGCATTTACCTGTGTAGACGGAACAATTATCTGTACATGAAATCCATTTGTATTTCCTCGTTTGTCAACTTAATAACTGGCTGTTCAACTGAACTGAACTGGATTTATGGTCTTCAGGCAACTGGAGTTCAGGTCACCAAGCTGGTAAAAAAAAAGCTTTTTCACATTTGTACCTCAGCAAAATAAGCATCTACTTCTCTATCGACAAAATGGACAATTACTAAGGCTAATTTAATTATTATTACTATAATATAACTTTTTTCGTACGTTAATGAAGTTTGCACCTTACAAGTGATAAAATTACTGTACCCATACGGTAATTACACTTATAGACATCCTCTCTCTCTCTCTCTCAAGTCAATGCTTTTCGCGATATGTCTGTCTCTCTCTAATATCGTATCGCTACCACATTTCTGGCATGCTTGAACTGCAGTTCGGCCGATAAAGTAATTTTTTACATAAGTTTTATACTTCGATTTCCAAATCTACGTATTACAACGTTGTATGTACAATCTTCATTATTAATACATTGTTCTTGAAACCTTTATGAACGATATAGATTATTTATATTATCTATGAAGACATTAGTAACATCATAAATAACAAAATAACATAACCAGATGGAAATACCTAGATTTATACAACAACAAAATTTCGAGCAGCGAGAAACTTTCTTCCTGTAGAAGATAGATGCATACATTAAGCGAGCGAAATGTAAAAGAAAGTCTAAAAATAATTTGCCTTAATCTTATCGTAATATCTCAATCCACTCAAAAGTTATGCGATAATTAATAATAGCGTCTTTGGGTGCTTCGCGTCGCAGTAAAGCGTTACCCGTTTGTGCTCCTGTAGATCAGTGAGTGAATTGTTATTAACGTCTTGCACGAACTATTGAGCTTCGCATGAAAGTGAGTAAGAAAGGGACCTACATTTTTTATGCTTGAACTTGTATTTGAAAGCTCTTTGCCATACTACGACACAGACAAAAAAGGGGTCGGTAGGATCTCCCTGGGACCCCAAAGGGCGGTGCGAAAAAAAAATAATCAAAATTTCACATTTCTGATAATAGCACTAACCCCTGACCATATAGTCAGCCGAAACTTACGGAATCTTAATCTACGCTTCAATACCTTTCAAACGCGGTGTATAACATGTCAAAATCGGTGAAAGGGTTCAAAGGTTATGACTTTTTTTTTTTAGCAGAATCACAGAATTTTCAATTGGGGCGGTCAATTGCGGGCCCCAATAAGTTATGACAAGTTGGATTAAAAAACTGCTTATTTTTAAATAGGAGTTACCGTTTTCGAGATAGGGAGCCTAACATGGTCCAAAATTGACCTTTTGCATAAAAACTATGCACTTTGTTAATACGCGGCCTTACAAAATAAGTGATACCAGTATTTTAAAAAAACAACTTCGGTGTAAAAGGAAGAGTGACGCAAGAATTATACTCACAAATGAAGTGATATCCATTTTTTTGCGAGTGAGTTTCTTTGTGTCACTATGGCGGAAGGGAGGATAATAAGTTTCTTAATTTTATTATAAAGGATACACTTCCGCCATTGTGACACAAAGCAACTTCCCTCACAAAATGGATATGACTTCATTTGTGAGTAGGATTGTTGCGTCACTCTTCTCTTTACCCCGAAAGGGTTTCTTATACTGATATATTCTACAACAGAACTCACGAATTGATGAAAGCAATCGAAAACTTTCCGTATTTAGTAATAGAGAGTACAAGGTGGATGATAAATAAAGTACAATCAGTTTATACCGATATCCTTGTGCATATGACGTACCGGTACATGGGAAGAAGAAATTTTCAGATAGATGGAATGGCTTTGGTATCATACGTAATCAAGATCTGTTCCCCAGTAATGTAAGAAACTAAATAGATTATTCACAGATGTATTCCATGTATGAGCCACAAAATTGGTGGCATATATGATAGTTGGCATACATCGTTGTTGCAGGGGTATAGCAACATGATACTATTTGCAAAGGATGATGACCATCGTCCTCATGTCTCGTTTCTGTCATCCCCTTCTCTAGTAGGATATCTTTCTTCCCATGGGAAAAGGGATATACGAATTCCTTGTATTTGTGATATTTTATGTTAACAGGCACAATTCATGATATTAAATTTTTAAATGATGGCATTGTAAATTTATCATTAAGTTACCTTCAAAACAAGATCGAAAATTGTGTCGCGAAACTGGTAAAACTTCGAATTTCTTGACTTCCATAAAGAAATACACTACAATGTCTGCTAGTTTTGTATTCTCAGCCATTTTTCGACTTCTTACCCCTGAAAAAAAAAATACTCGCGACGTTCATGCCAGTTATTATACTTTAAAAGACAATTTAAAATAGCGACTGGAAGGAAAGACGCTATTACGCTTTTATGATTACAGTATCGGTGCGATGGCAGAGGTATGAATAGGATAATTAATATCTCTGGCTTTAATACAACTTGTCTTTCTGGCATTGATAGGAAAGCCCAAGTCACCACAGTCTAGCCTCAGCTCCTGAACTCGGGTCCTCTTTACTAGGAGACTAGCACACTTAAAGTGAACCGTCTCTCTTGGTTTATAAGATCCGGCTTATATTTGCTAAATTTTTGTCAATAACACAACTAATTTGCCTATCAATTTTATATTTATCAAAAGCAGTAATCCATTCCAGAGATGTTGAGCCTCGCGAGGTCCGACCTCAACCTCATTTGACCTCGACCTCAAACCGCCAGGTGGAGGCTGAGTGAGATCGAGAGGTCGAGGTTGAAGTGAGATCGAGAGGTCGAGGTTGAGCGAGGTCGAGCTCGATGTCTCGTCGCGAGGTCGAAATTAAGTGAGGTCGAGGTTAAAGTCCCCTTCGCGAGGGCGAGGTTGAGCGAGGTCAGGTCCAAATATACACCTATGGTCTATTCTGTCAATTTCTGTGGTGGCAATTTGCATAAATCGAAAACATAATTAAACGTATCAATGGACAAGCTAAGTGAGATTAATCACTTTGTTTTTCACAGAGGTACTCTTTTGTAGTTAATTCTTTAGTAATAAGTGATATACTGCTGCACCTGCTTTATAATTAATATGGTAATGAAAGATAGTAACAAAAGAGTTAATATGTTTTTGATGACCAGACAGAGCAACTATTGTAATTGCTTTTAGTCTAGACACACAGCCATAGAGTGTGGCTTTTGGAAAACATTATGTTTACTATAAATATATAATACTGTTGATCACTGTTGGTAGGTAATGATTCTGAATTGCATTTTTATAGTAATAAACATAGTTCCTCACAAGATTTCTTTGGCGTCCACACTGTTGTAAGTTTTGTAAGAGTTGCTTGAAATTCCCAGTAAGTTCCACAGAATTTTTAGTATTTCAAGTTGTTTCATTGCAATCTAGAAAAAAAAAACGTATATTTATGTTGAGGTGCACATTTGCAGTTTTCAGTACCTTGTGCACATGCGCAGAATAAGAAAATGATTTCTTATCGTAGCCGTGCATGCAGGTCTGATCGAGTGTTTCCTGAGGCCATCTTGATTTTAGAAGAAATAGGAAATAGAGAATAGTAATTCCGATCCCTAATTGATAAATATAAAAGTGATTATAATGTGGCGTAAGTCTTGGTAGCAATATTCTATACTGTTTTGATATAAAGCTTTCTTATGACGGGTAGTTTCGTCCAGTCAGTAAGACACTTGAGTTTGAACTGAGCAACCTGTGTTCAAAACTTTTTCCTCTTTAATTTTTTGCTCCCAGTGTCGCTCAAAGGAGAATGATAGCTGATTTTTATGAGTAAAGTGACTGGAAAATTAGCAACCGGTCCTTATTTTATGGTCAAATGTACCCTGTGATTATAGATATGAACTAATTTTGGTAATGCTTTAACATAGCGATATGTCTTTTTGGAAGTAAAATATATCCACATCCGATGTTTCAAAGTACGACTCAGGCATTATCGGGATTCTTTGTTGTAGAATATCGAATATGCTGTTATTTAAAAAAAAAAAAATGTCCTGAAATGTCTTGTTAGTAAACCCTGTGACTTTATTTGTTTCTTACGTATCGGTCTCCGTTTGGTAGATGCAAATATTTCTTAAAATGCTTTTTTTATATAAAAAAAGAACTATCTCCAGTGTTTATACGAACAAGTACTACCCAGGCGTATTTACTAAATAAATCGATTACTGTTAAAATATACATGTATGTATCATTATATGTTTGCAGACTTCGTTTAAATCCGTTTACCACTAATCGTCAATATTAAACACAATCCTAGAATTTCGGGGAAATTATTTACGTGAGGGGTTTATGTCATGTATATGTCTGTTGTACTTTTAACCATTCTTGCACTTCATATAAAGCTATGGTTTTATTTACTGCTTTTTATAAAATTTCGCCTGTAGAAAAAGGATAGCGAGTGATTTCGATTATATTAAATACAAATATTGTATTTGATAAATTGTTTCATCTATATTCACTCCAGCGTTTCCGTTTTGTAGATACTACGACTTTAGGTTACTTTGGTTTGGGGAATTCGTCGTCGTCACTTGATTCTGATTTTTTTTTTTATTTATACGTTGGATAATTCTTTGCGTGTAGGATTACTAATAAATTCTTTGCGGGATATTTGATTTTACTAATAATGTGTAAAATGGTTGTCATTCAAAAGGTAGTAGTTGATTTCTCTTACGATAACGAATACCTTCAGATAATAAATTCATGAGCGGTTTTATGGGGAGGCATGGAGGACATTGCCCTCCAGTCATTTCAGAATGACCTCTAAATGTTTCATTCTAAACGATAGCTTTTACAGTAATTGCCTCTTCCGGCAGGGTCCCTCTCCTAAATCTACCTATGAATAAATCTATAATATTTGTACCGGGTCCCAAAAATAGTTACAGTTCCATTCTCAGCCCATTGAATGTTTGGATTTTGTTTTAATTTACGAAATAGCATGTTAGCTTTACGTTCATAAACCTCGGGAAATGGAGCAATTACATTATTAAGTTTACAAACTTTAATGTAGATGGAGAATAGAATGTAACTAAAAAAATTAAGTTCTCTTGTCTAGTGAAACAGTACATACCAAGCTGATGATTAAATAGCGTATCTACAGGTTATGTGAAATGATAATAGTGTACATGGAAATGCTTTCTGGAATTACGAAATCTTGTAAGCATGTGTGCAATAAAGGGGATGGATTAGTACACCAAATTATATGTCATACAAATCGAGACATGAATGTTGTTACAATTTTAAGTATATTTCCCTACACCTGCAAGTATTTGTTTTAAATCCGATTAATAGTTTCTACGTCATACTTGAATATGTTTGCAGTAGGTTAGACTCGTTACCATGTAAATAGAAAATGTCCTAACATTGTTCTGTGGTTAATACCTTAAGAAGTAGTTCTGTACTGCACTATGTGACATTTGACTACAGTTGGAACAATCATTCTTATGTAATGCTCAAATATCTGTTTATTGGTTCAGTCTCGTTAACATGGAAATGATAAAAATATTTAACTTTCTAAGGTGGTACACGTCTGAAGGATCGATCGTACAGCCATACTAAATTTGAAACATATTGGTCTAATCCATTGCCACATGAGTTGTGAATACAAGTTTTAATAAATGTGTCCTGTTACCTTTGAATTGAAACAATAATTAGATGAAACCTCTGATGCATGCAAAAAGTTAAGATATTATCAGAACCGTATCAGAATACCTATTTTGGAGAGAATAAGTCAAGGTGTTCGTATCTAATGCGTGAAAATTCTGCTCAGTCAATATTCTGCTCAGAAATAACTGTATGGTATGATGTCAGTTTTAATATTTTCTGTTTTGTCTTCTCAGCGTGTAGTTGCCATTTATAGCTATCTCTCATTCTCTTTATCTTCAGGCAGGCCTTTAATTTTCTCGTTAATTGTTTGTTGAAATAAGTAAACAAAGAAATTTTGACTAATTACGTAGGCTTTCTGTCCATTAAGTTATTTATTAGAATCAGCTGACAAAGCTATAAACGTAGTTACATAAAAGAAAGCTAAGACGTAGCGTATGCTTCAACACTAACAGTGCCTTTCTCAGACTGAAACTAAACCAGAGAAAATAAGAAGGAAATCTTGCTATACTCTGCACAGTATACAAACATTCCTGTCTTCCGGCTGACTAGACAGATGGCAGCACAAGTCTGAGATCGCGATCACGTGATACCGCCGAGAAATACCATTGGCGGGAAATTATTAAGCCAAAAACAATGTTTTTGATTGCAGTAAGTGGGCTAATTGGACCCTATGCCCTATGAAGTGGGCCCTATGCTGTGACATTTGGCTTCATGTTTTTTTTTTTTTTTTTTTGTTAAAATCGCATATCCTCTATTGGAACATCCTTGGTTAGAAACTGAAGGCACCAGGACTGCCCACAACTGTCGCTACTATGGACGTATACGCGAGAACTTCTAGCATTGACTTAATGTTTTCTTTGACTAAACGCGCAACACAACTAATACAATTTTTCCAAGAACAAAACTGAATAGCCTTTGTGACTGAAGAGGAGAAAGTTGGTGATAGTCGTTCGTTATCATCTAATTTACTACTTCATAAGTACAGCTATTTCCGAACAGGATATCCTCAATCCAATAAAAGAACCAGTTCCAAGAACGTCTTCATCTCACATTCTTTTGCTTCCTGATGAGACCAAATTGAAGAATTATATTCAGTATTCACACTATCGTGCCTACCCCATGCTATCTCATAAATATGTACTGATACGTTCTTATCATGAAGAACGGTAGCTCTTCGAGTGACGCTGACAAATGAGTCTCTTAGCGGCAGTCAAATATATAAAGCTAATTTCGAATCTAGCAAATTATCGTTTGCCTTCCCCCTCTGACGGGCTCAGGCGTATTTAGGTACTGGGAAAGGATGTAGTCATTGATAATACAAGTAGGTTTCAGATAGTTTTGCTTTCATTCTAGAAAGATGTTGTACAAAATAAAACTTGCGCCATTCTACTCACCGGACTGTATGAAAGGACTCTTGTATCCGTATGTCTTGACAGTCAACTCCTATGACTGCCCTGGAAGAGTGTAGGTACTATAGCTATATCACTCTTCTTCTGTGTTGTTGGTAAATGTTCTCTTGTATATATTGAATCTAACTTTCCCCTTCTAGGGAGCTGAGGAGCCTAAACAACTGTGTGGGTCAGCATTTCTCTTGGGGAGTTGCTGGTCCGCACAGTCTGAGGTTCCTGTTTTCCATTCATACAGCCCGGAAAAGTTTCTGCGCTATTAACATAAATATTGACTGACACTTCATTATTTCTTGTACATAACAAGTTACGTATGTTTGTTTTTATTTAACTTGTTCATGAGTAAGCAGTGTCTTATAAGCATTGTTTGTTTGTTACAATTTTATAATTCTGGTTCTGCTGATCTTTGATGAGACCCTCTGTGATCCCGAGACATAGTCCTGGGATCGATAGGTATCCCTTACACTATAAACCCGATTTTGATGCTTGAATTTGTATTTGAAATCTATTTGCCATACTAAAACACAGAAAGAAAGAAAAGTCGGTACTCGGTAGGACCTTCCTGAGACCCCCTAGGGCGGTGCGAAAAAGATTCAAAAATTTACATTTCTGATGATAGCACTATCCCCAAACCTTATAGGCAGCCAAATTTACGAAATCATAATCTACGCTTTAATACCTTTCAAACGGTGTATAACACGTGAAAATCGGTGAAGGGGTTAAAAAATTATGGCTTTTTTTTTTAGCTGAATCAAAGATTTTTCACAAATGATCGAAGAGTTTGTCTGCCATTCTGTCTGTCTTTCTGCTTTAGCCCCGAATGATTGGTACCAGGGCGTTTGGGGGGTCAATTGCGGGCCCCAACAAGTTATGATAAATTGGGGTAAAAAAATGCTTATTTTTAAATAGGAGCTACTGTTTTCGTGATACGGAACCTACCATTGTCCCAAATCGACCTTTTGTATAAGAACAATGCATTTGTTAATAGGCAGCATTACAAAATATGTGATATCAGTGTAAGAAACCCTTCAGTGTAAAGGGAAGAGTGACGTAAGAATTATACTCACAGATGAGGTGATATCCATTTTGCGTGTGAGTTCCTTTGTGTCACTATGGGAGGATACTAAGTATCTTAATTTTATTACAAAGGAAACACTCCCGCTATAGTGACACAAAGAAACTCACTTTAAAATGGACATAACTTCATTTGTGAGTAGGATTCTTGCGTCACTCTTCACACTACCCTGAAAGGGATCTTTATAATGATATTTTCTACAACAGAACTCACGAATTGATGAAAACAATATATTCCATTATGAGCCACAAAATTGGTGGCATATATGATAGTTGGCATACACGTTGTTGCAGGGGCATAGCAACACGGTACTATTTGCAAAGGTTGATGACCATCGTCCTCATGTCTCGTTTCTGTCATCCTCTTCTCTAGTAGGATATCTTTCTTCCCATGGGAAAAGGGATATACGAATTCCTCGTATTTGTGATATTTTATGTTAACAGGCACAATTCATGATATAAAATTTTTAAATGATGTCATTGTAAATTTATCAACAAGTTACCTGCAAAACAAGATCGAAAATTGTGTCACAAAACTGGTAAAACTTCGAATTTCTTGCCTTCCATAAAGAAATACACTACAATGTCTGCTAGTCTTGTATTCTTAGCCATTTTTCGACTTCTTTTCCAAAAAATTAATTGCTTGCGATGTTCATGCCAGTTACTATACTTTAAAAGACAATTTAAAATAGCGACTGGAAGGAAAGACGCTATTACGCTTTTATGATTACAGTATCGGTGCGATGGCAGAGGTATGAATATAATAATTAACAACTCTGGCTTTAATACAACTTGTCTTTCTGGCATTGATAGGAAATACTAAGTCACCACAGTCTAGCCTCAGCTACTGAAGTCGGGTCCTCTTTACTAGAAGACTAGCACACTTCCACTGAACCTTCTATCTTGGTTTATAAGATGCTGCTTACATTTGCTAAAATTTTGTCAAGAAAACAACTAATTTGCCCATCAATTTTATATTTATCAAAATCAGTAACCCATTCTGTTTAATTTCTGTGGTGGCAATTTGCATAAATCGAAAACATAAGTAAACATATATGATCAATGGACAACCTAGTAAGATCCATCACTTTGTTTTTCACATAAATTCTCTTTTGCAGGTAATTAAATTGATATTGCCGCACCTGATTGATAATAAACATGACAATTATGGAAATTAACAAATATGGTAATGAAATTAATGTTTTTGATGACCTCATGCAGCATCTACCTTAATTGCTTTTAGTCTGCACGAGTGAAATAACCATACAGTGTATTTTCGGAAAACCTTATGTTCACTATAAATATATAATACTGTTGATCACTGTTCACAGGTAATAATTCTAAATTCTATTTTATAATAAGCAAAACTGATTCTCACACGATTTCTTTGGCGTCCACACTGTTGAAAGTTTTGTAAACATTGCTTGAAATTTCCTGTAAATTCCACAGAATTTTTAGTACTTTATGTTGTTTTATTGCAATCTAGAAAAAAACAACAGAAAACGTATACGTTGAGATGGACATTTGCAGTTTTCAGTTCGTTGTGCACATGCGCAGAATAAGAAAATGGGTTCTTATCGTAGCCGTGCATGCAGTTCTGATCGAGTATCTCCTGAGGCCATCTTGATTTTAGAAGAAATAGGAAGTAGTAAATGGTAATTGCGATCTTTAATTGATAAATATAAAAGTAATTATAATGTGGCGAAAGTCGTGGTTGCAATTTCGTTTAAGTCTTCGGGGCTCAGGCCAGCCGCTTGTGACACTCTATACTGTCTTGATCCAGAGCTTACTTACGACGGGTAGTTTAGTCCAGTCAGTAAGACGCTTGACTTTGAACTCAACAGCCCGTGCTCAAAACTTTTTTCCTCTTTATTTTTTGCTCCCAGTGACATTGAAAGCAGAATGATGGCTGATTTTCATGAGTAATTTGGCTGGAAAATTAGCGAACAGTGCTTATTTTATGGTCGAATGTACCCTGTGATTATAGATATGAACAAATTTTGGTAATTCTATAAAATAGGATAAATTCGTTGGATAAATTGTTTGCGTTTAGGATTACCAATAAATTCTTTGCGAAATTTGATTTTACTTGTAAAGTATAGAATGGTTGCCATTCAAAAGGTGGTATTATGATTTTTCTTATGATAACGAATACCGTTAGATAATAAATCCGTGGGCGGATTTATGGGGTGGCATGCGGGACATTGCCCCCAGTTATTTCACAACGACCTATAAATGTTTCATTCTAAACGATAGCTTTTACAGTAATTGCCCCCTCCTTCAGGGTCTCTCTCCTAAATCCGCCCATGAATAAATATATAATATCTGTACCAGGTCCCATAAATAGTTACAGTTCCATCCTCAGCCCATTGAATCTTTTGATTTTGTTTTAATTTACGAAATAGCATTTTCGTTTTACTCTAATAAACGTAAGGAAATTGAGCAATTATGTGATTAACCTTTTGCTGGGCTTGTAGATTTGGTAGTTTTTCCACAAGATGTACATATTTTTGTAAGACATCTTTGATATTGAATCGATTCTTGTTCAGTATTCAATTCACGTTATTTAAGAGTAGTTCCATAGGTTGCCTTTCAAAACGTTACGGGAACACTCACAACTTTAGCGAATTAAAAAGCGGGATCGGCGTTATTTAATATTGCTTTTCTTGCGAAACATAAATAAAATAATAAGAAACATAAGGAAAAATATATGTTCTAATTCTACGTTCTTACGAAGTATCCTGTTTTAAAGCTAGCAATAAATAAACATGAGATTCTTTGTAACATCGTGATGCGCTTCTAGTACAAATTTTGTTATTAGGTTATAACTGCCTTCAGAAATACTGAATTTGAGCCTGATCACGTTCATTTAAAAAAAAATCACCACGTAATGTGAATTTAAAGAAATATCTCGCATTCCTTTTGCGTGATGAAATGTAATGAACATGAGATTTAAATTTCGGTGCTGGCTATATTTATAAAGTAATCAACAACAAACCCATCACTTTCACGCATTAAATCCATGATTATGATAAGATGTGGATCGTCTGCTACTGAAAAATTATCCATGTGGGGTAAACCTTTTTTAAATGTACCGTACATGTAGAAAGAGTATCGTACAGGGGTAGCCCTTCGGCATATCACCAAGTAATATTTTTATGTTGTTCGTTATAATCGAACACGTTTTGCAGTAAACTCTACCACTGGGGAGAAAATCAGCGATTTGTTAAAGAAGAGTCGAAAATTAAAAAAAAAAAAATCAAATGTTGAAAGTTCGTATCTCGAAAACTATGAAAGCTACAAAAGCGTTATTGGGCTCAAATGTTAGCGAATTTAATAGTAAATAATATATTAAAACACGTTTTGCTGTAAACTTATCCATTGGGGAAGATATTCAGCGATTCTTGAAGAGAAGTCGAGAAAACTTGAAAGAAATAATGATGGTGTCGTATTTCAAGATGGCTGACCCGAAAATCGGGCACCTCCCTACAAAATGATTGTACTGAGGGCATACAAGAACTATGCAAAATCTCGAGCATCAATCCAGTCTGTCACCAATTTTTCGCTAAGCCATTACACTATATGTTGCAAAAATATGTTTACAGAATACAATTTACAACAAACAGTGAGACCTGCGATAACACATGTAAACGAAAGGGCCCGGTACGTATCATTCTATTATAGAGATATTTACTATAATAGTACATGTTGTGAAAAGAAGACGAAGTATCCATATGCTTGTTATTAGTCAAAACGCTTTCATTCGGACACACGAAACCGTCACACGCGTGAACAATACATCGTGGGATAATAGATACAGAAATATGTCACATCCTGCTCTCAACTAGTTGAAAGTGCTTTGAAATTTCTTATGCTCTCTACTACGGAATAACTACTTTATGGCAGGCAGCTTTCACCAACTATTAAGCCAGATGTACACTCGATGACACTCACTCTCTTCTAAATAATTATCAGAGATGTTTCTATAAGCACCTAGCGATAGAAACAAATCCAAAAAGTTTTACGAAAAGTAATGTGTTATTATTATTTCCTTAAATACACACTCTAGTTGATCAAGATACAACAAACATGGTGGCATGCGGTGGAATATTAACGGCGACACTTTGTGTTATGAATTACAGATATTTTGCTACAAAAATTAAGAACAGTATGTCAAGAAGCAAAGATGGATTAGTTAAAGTCAATTTAAATAATTTTCGTTATATGCGATACACATGATGTTTAACTCACATTCCATGTGCTCATCCCAACGAGCAAGGAGATATATAGCCCCAATTGCTTTTCTTTCATTCACTCTCATTTTACACTGCAAAAAAATAGCTGTGTTAATTCAACACAATATGGTGTCAAAGGGTGACTACCACTTTTGTGTGTTAAATCAACACAACACACGGTGTTGATTTAGGTACTGTTAAAAAAAAGGTACGGCTGAAGAGAGATTTGAACATGGGTTACTCAGTTAGAAATCGAGCGTCTTACCGACTTGACTAAATCATAAAACAGAAAACACACTAGATGCAAACGATATTTAGTGAACATCATTTGAATTAAACGACTACACTATTGAGTTAAACCGTGTATTGGATCAAATATATGCTGCTGAACCCCCAAAACAAACTAAGTTACTTGCATGACTTATCCCATGGTTTAATCACTTCCTATTTGTCAATTGAGAAACAAATTACCGTTCATTGAGAATATTCTATTTCTATGAAAGCAAGCAAGATTTCGAGAGCCAAACATTTGAGCATTATCGTAACAACATGCCAAACGCTGTGCTTGGTTTCATAGAAATGGAACATATTCTCAATAAATGGAGATTGTGATTCCTAATTGACCAATGGAAAAGTGAATATATCATAGCATAAGTCGTGAGAGTAACTTTGTTTTTGTTTGGGGTTCAGCAACATTTGTTTATCCCCCATATTGTTTAAACTAGCTCTTTATGTCTGACGATTTAGCTAAGTCGGTAAGACTTCTAATTGAGCAACCCATGTTCAAATCTAGCTGCAGCTGTAACTTTTTTTTCTACTAGTACCGAAATCAACAACGTGTGTTGTGTTGATTTAACACATAAAAGTGGTAGCCAATCTGGGACTCCGCATTGTGTTGAACTAACAGTTATGTTTTACTGTATATAGTTCCATCACTTGAAACCTCTTGCATTTTAGCTCTTCAACACACATTGGAAATGTTACATTGCTCCTAGAAAAATATTTTTTTGCGGGCCATAAAGTAAAGTGAATCCCTAGTATCTAATAAACATTCAAGTACGTGTTACTACTTCAACTTATAACTCATTTTGTAACAAATGCTACCTATAAAACTAAAAGTCAGCCCCTTGAGAAATATCAATTGATCGTTTTGTACGAGTGTAGAAAACATTTTAAAACTCTTACCAATGGGTTACACTAAAATTCAAAATTACTAAAGAGTGTATTCACCCTTGTACATTTAAGTTTGTGCTCACATATGCAATTTTGGAACTAATATTGTTGCCATTTAATATCAGGAATTCATTTAGTGCATCTCTTCAACTATAGCCGCGGAGTACATTAATATTTCAATTCCATGCCGACTAATTTATTACAGTACTACATATAGAGAATGGTTTTATACTACTTCATTAAAAATTATGTACGGTAGTAAACTGCACAACTCTTCGTTAATTCATAAGATAGTTTATTGTTACATATATGATGATGTCCAACAGATGAAACAATACCCGTGTAATTCAACTAAATCTCTGAGCTTTGTAGAAGTACGTACTTGGGAGTTATTTTATCATATTTCTAACATTTTCAGTAAAGTTCACAACTTTTGCTCCGTAAAATTCCCAAGTAATATTCACCACTTAATGCAATAGAAAATGAAGTATCTGTCCAAAATCAGTGCCCAATACATATTGTATTTCTTTGCATTAAGCACACTGAAACATATCGTGGAACATAACTTAATATGTTTTCGAAAATATTGGCAACTTTTACTTGCCATATTGCCTTTAGCAGTTTGCAAAGTTATATGTACCTGGAATGGAAACTTAACAGCAAAGTGCAAACTGATAACTTTCAAAGTTGAATCCTGTAATAATACTCAGGGATGTAGATAATTTGCAAGTTGGGTGACGACGGGCAGAAAAAAAAACAAAGAATCATTTTTCAAGGGAAAATCTCTGTAGTTCTCTTGTTTCTTTTTCGTTTTAAATATTTCAACTAAGACTGGTTTTTGAGCTGATGATATTCGACCGTTAAATATATACAGGATGTTGCAAAACAACACCGACAAAAACACCCCACGAGATTCCCGACATGAACATAGGAAAAAATGTAGACCATAGAGGGTTCATATACGCTTCGTTTCGGCGCTATGGGCTGCCCAAAACGTGGGAAAGTGAAATCCAGAGCTTTATATTTTAAATACTAATACAAGTAGAACTGAGATGGCAGGTTAACCTCGAAGAATGAGACATGCTCAGTTCAAAAATGCATATTCCAAAATTGTGCAATTTAAATCCAAGGGATTTTTAAAGGAATCCCAATATACCCACACATACAAATAAACTTTAACTTTAAAAATGTACTTATAATTTCTAGGATGCAAATTTGACTTCGGTGGTTTGTTATCCGTTATATATTATATAGTCATCTGTTCTCCTTGTTTAGTGTTTTATTATAATGAAATACTAAAGTGCTCTTGTGAAAATAAACTAACTTTGATATGTTCTACAAGATGAAATACAAAGTGTGTTGCTAGAATTGAAGATCTGAATTGGAAAACATCCCCAGTCCACCGGAGTACTTTATTTCAGGAGGAACAAAAACAGTTCAGAGGACTTGGGATATTATTCTATTCAGCTGAAATTATTTTGTATTGAAAAGGGTTTTGAGTTGGAGTTGAGGATGTAATATTTCGGGATTGAAACATAGATACCGACGAACAGAAAAAATGAAAATACGAAAAACCTTGACTTGAGATGTTTTGTAATTCAGGTCTTCAATTGTTCGTGACTAAATACATTTCTAATTTCTTTTTCAGATACACTCGATACTTCAAATGTTGCCTGTTGTCATCTTTATCTGTGTTCTTGGTGAACTGGCTTTTGGCGTTATGTCAGGAATTTTTGACAGTAGCCGTGACCAAGACAAATCTTATGACAGTCTCGAAGCAATGATTTCTGACATAACTTCACGATATTTTCTACCTTATAACTGTATATCACTAGTAACAGATGATTCAAATATACTGGAAAAACTTTCTCCACAATTAGTTAAGCATAAGATGCTTTCAACCATATTGTATTTTATGAATGAAACGCTTAAAGATATCAGCTTCTGGGATAATATTAATATTCCAGTACCCAAGACATGCTACAGGCATATTATTCTGTTGGCTGATACTACAAAACTGATGAGTTATGTAACTTATCTACAAACTAAACAATACCCAGTGTTGGAACAAAAGTTTTTGGTACAACTTCCGAATACCAACAAAATACGTCAGGAAGTCTTCAAGAACATTGCCCATGTACCATATTTAGTAGCAGCAGAACCTTTAACTACCAAAGAGAAAACAGATGAAGTTAAATATAAGTTGATGAGCTTTCCCTGTCCATATGAAGTACAAGAGGAGACCACATTACTTGACGTTTGGAATGGTTCTGGCTTTATAAGAAACCAGAAACTATTTCCCATTAAATGTACCAATTTAAGAGGATCAACTCTGAGAGTCACCACTTTCAACTATCCACCATACGTTATGTACAATGGAACTCCATCTATGGACACTGCGAGTGGATTAGATATTCGTATTTTAAAGCAACTGATTGCAATGCTCAATTGTACTGTTTTATTTACTCCACTCCAAAGTGAACGTAGATGGGGAAAATTAATGCCCAATCACAGTTATTTGGGGATGAAGAAAGAAGTGTTATCGGACAATGCGGACCTTGGTGCAGCTGGTGTTTTATTACTACATCACGAACAGAAACCATGGGAATTCCTTATCCCTTATATCTTTGACTGCACATCAGCAATTGTAGCTAAACCAAAACTCCTTCCTTACTTCGTGGTGATCTTCTACCCTTTCCGCTTAATGGTTTGGACATACTTATTGGGAACAATTATAGTTGGAACTCTGCTTCATCATTTTGTACAGACTGCATCATCAAATTTATTCGGGCATTCGTACTCGAGAGCAAATCCCACTTTCCTAGAAAATTGCTGTAACGTTGTAAGTATATGTTCTCAAGTATCGTTGCCACATTTACCCAAACGAAATGCTGAACGAATGGTTACTGCAGCCTGGTGGATCATGAGTATTCTATTAACCACATTCTACTCGACGAAACTGCATATTTTCTTGTACTTTCCTCCAGAAAGTGACGCTATTGAAACTTTAGAAGAACTAAAAAAAAGTAATCTTATGGTTGGTCAAACAGAACAAGACGTCGGGAAAACCAACTTCTACTCCATCCCTCCAGAAAAGATAGTCATACTGTCCCGGGAAGATATTGATATAGGAGTAGCAAACGGAAAGTTAGCTTATTATGACAAACATAGTTATCTGGAATACTTTGCAGAGACTAGATTTTTGGACCATTCCAAAAAACCAACAGTAACTGCCTTAAAAGACTGCCTAACAACGTACCCTATAGGACTTAGCGTTAGAGTAAACTCAGCCTTGAAACCAAGAATGGATCAAATTATTCGTGGACTTCTGGAATCCGGAATTGTACATTTTTGGTACAAGGACATTCTTTACCAGGCCAATGTGAAAGGAGATTCCTTTGATATTGAAACTGAAGAGAATCGATTGGTTACTTTGTCTATTAGCCACTTGGAGGGTTTATTTGTGTTGCTTCTATGCGGACTTCTAATATCTTTCATAGTGTTCGTAGTTGAAATCATGAAAAAAAAAAATGACTGTAACAGAAATATCTAAATTCTTCATTAACTGATTTTCATCTCAGTTTACGACTTGTAAGGAAACGTAGAGAGCGTCGAAGTCTTCTCAAGTTGACTATCTTAATACAACAGGGAAAAGTCTGTATTGGCTATTTGTTTATATCTATTTAGTCGCTGAGAGCCGTCATTTTTCAAAATAGATGGAAATATCTGAGGTCACTTTTTATCCCAAAGAAGTATAGATTTCCATAGTGTGTTGATATAGATGCTATTACACAACACGTCGGAGGAACATAGTAGAATAACAGTAAATTTTGATTGTAAACAGGATTGCGAACTTCAAATATTAAGAAAAGGGCATCTTGATTTATTTCAAGTATGGAAAGTGGACATATAACACACTAAGAATAATTACTACAACGAAATTCAGCAACTCATAGAGTGGAGAACCTGTTTATAATGACGGTATTGGATAGGGCACTTCCGAAAAGTCATTCAAATAATATATTATCAGAATAAAAACACTTTCAGGGTAAAGGGAAAGTGACGTAAGAATTCTACTCACAAAAGAAGTGATATCCATTTTGCGAGTGATTTTCTTTGTGTCACTATGCTGGAAGTGTTTTCTTTGTAATAAAAACAAAGAGATTTAGTAGCCTTCCTTGTCTCATAGTGACACAAAGAAAATCACTCACAAAATGGATATCACTTCTTTTGTGAGTAGAATTCTTATGTCACTCTTCCCTTTACCTCGAAAGGGTTTTTATACTGATATCTCTTATTTTGTAAGGTTAACAAAAAGGGCATAGTCTTCATACAAAAGAATGATTTTTGACCATGGTAGGCTCCGTATCTCGAAAACGGTAACTTCTATTTTTAAAAACTAATCATCGATTTGCCTCTACGAGGCCCGCAATTGACCCCGAATACCCCCAGGTACCAACCATTTTGAACAAAAGCAAAAAGACAGATAGAATGACAGACACACTTTTCTATCATTTTTTAAAATTCTGTGATTGAGCTACTAACAAAGTCGTAACTTTTGAACCCCTTCACCGATTTTAACGGATAATACACCGTTTGAAAGGTATTAAGGCGTAGATTAAGATTCCGCAGGTTTTGACCGCCTATATGGTCTCAAGTCAGTGCTATTATCATAAATGTGAAAGTTTGATGTGTTTTTTTCGCACAGCCCTGAGGGTCCCATGGAGGTTCTACCGACCCATTTTTTTTCTATGTTTTAGTATGGCAAAGAGCAAGTTTATCTATCAAAATCGAGCTTATAATTCCCGAGATCCGAAACTTCCTGTGTACATAGAGTGCCGCTAACAGACTCATTTTTAAGCGTTACTCAAGGAACTACCGTTCTTCATGATTAAGCACGCTTTTATGCACTGAAAAGAAGAAATATAAATAAAAAGTATAACTTATGACAGTGTTATAACAGAGCAGAGAAAATTAAAGAAATGCTATTTTATTGCATTTCCATAGAATGTGTATTAAGTAGAGTTCTTCAGGAACATATCATGTATGAAAATGATTGTGCTGATTCTACTGGAGCTTGTAAGTCTATGGCCGGTGTTGCGTAGATAAAGGAAAGGAAAAAATCTTCATTGTTTGTCATCTACTATAATGAGGAGATTTTATTAAGTGGAATCGGACTTGGAAAATTCCATCAGAATGAACGACCGTAAATTACATTGAATATTTTCTCAAAACAAGATTTGCAAGAATTTTAGATTGGTAAATGCAAACTTTTATACTAAGAAGATTTATAACGCATTATGCAGAAAACGTGAAGATTCAACTACAGTGTAAGTATAAAGTGAACTTTCCAAGTTGATATATGGTGTAGAATGGTCTAGAGGGCAGAAATCAGGAAAAGCAAGGACAGGAAACTTTTTGACTTATTAGCTATTAGAGTGTTATTTGTCATTGAAAAAAAGTAGGGGCAGTTAATGCCTAAGAATACCTGATTTCCCTCTCTACAAGTAAATAGATAAATGAAGTACCCGCGAAAACACACAAGGTGTCAGGAAATGTCCTCCCTTTTCCACCCTACGAATAACCATGTTTACTACTAACAATGAACAATAATTGTGTTTAAACTTTAAACAATATATTATACATATTATGTTTCGCTCTGAAGTGCATGAATAGAACTGAACATATTCAACCTCGCAAGAGATTATTCAAGCAAAAGACATTTGTTTTCTTTCTGAAGTGTGTTAAATAGAGCATTGAGCATATAATATTATAAACTAAACAATAACAAATACAATTAATATAACATATGTTTGGTTCAACGAGTCTAAATACAGATCTTGAACAATTAACAAACAAACTTTAATGTAGATGGAGAATAGAAGTGTAACTAAAAAAAATAAGTTATCTTGTCTAGTGAAACAGTACATACCAAGGTGATGATTAAATAGCGTATCTACAGGTAATGTGGAATGATAATAGTGTACATGGAAATGCTTTCTGGAATTACGAAATCTTGTAAGCATGTGTGCAAAAAAGGGGATGGATTAGTACACGAAATTATATGTCATACGAATCGAGACATGAATGTTGTTACAATTTTAAGTATATTTCCCTACACCTGCAAGTATTTGTTTTAAATCCGATTAATAGTTTCTACGTCATACTTGAATATGTTTGCAATAGGTTAGTCTCTTTACCATGTAAATAGCAAATGTCCTAACATTGTTCTGTGGTTAATACCTTAAGAGTAGTTCTGTATAACACTATGTGACATTTGACTACAGTTGGAACAATCATTCTTATGTAATGCTCAAATATCTGTTTAATGTTGAACATGGAACGGGTAAAAATATTTAACTTTCTAAGGTGGTATACGTCTGAAGGATCGATCGTACAGCTATACTAAATTTGAAACCAATTGGTCTAATCATTTGTCACATGAGTTGTGAATACAAGTTTTAATAAATGTGTCCTGTTACCTTTGAAACACTAATTTGATGAAACCTCTGGTGCAGACAAAACATGGTATCCTGTCAACCGTATCAGAATACCTATTTTGGAGAGAATAGGTCAAGCTGTTCGTATGTAATGTGTGAAAATGTGTTTCTCTTGAAGTACCATTACATGGAAACCATACTATTTTTATTTGCCAATCTCAAATCTTATAGCCCTTCCCCAGTACAGTCGCGACCACTGTCCGAAATTCGGTAATCGTCTGGCCAGAAACCGCAGAAGTACGAAGTGAACGTATCACTGGCTCAGCTCAATTAATCGTATACAATTTAATTATTCTAATCTAACGCTTGAGCATATTTTCATTGGTGAATAATAGCACCTAAGCTAAATTACCATCGTTTATAATATATTTCGCTCGATTTTGGAATGACTTTAGTTGATCACCTCGATGTTAGCAGGGTCTCTTGCAGAAAAACTACAATTCAATGTACGCATCTATTTTCTTTCTGTGAAGTAAAGAAAGAAAACTCTCCTATATTATTCATTGAGAGTGAGTAGACTTGCGGTAGCTCGAGGACCTAGCGATGAACCATTGTATTACTCCGTATCTCCATGATTGACAACGCAATGTAAACACCAAACCAACACTTCAAAAAGTAGCAAATACTTGCTGTAAATAGACCTATAGTGTGTCCCTCAAATAATGGTGGGAAAACATTGCTTTATGTATCGGATACTACTTCGAGTGTGATTTGCTAGGCCGATACGGCTTACGTCATTATGTGTGGATCTATGACGTCATGTAAGACGATGCCAACGTGAATTTGAGCGCCTTTCTCTTTGAAACTACGCATAATTTTTTACTTTTTCAAAATAATTTTTATCTTGTTTTGATGTAAATAATCCCATCCAAAAGTTTACATCGTTATTTCCGGGATACCCTGTATACCCTGTATAGTATGTTCTCACACATACTACAATTACATGACTGGTACATTCACAGAACTTACGACCACTAATCAAAATATACTATCACAAAAATAACACACAAATTTGGCAAAAACAGGGAGTTCGAAGTTTGCTCTAGCCAATCGTTAAAAAAAAAAAAAAAAAAAAAAAAAAAAAAAAAACCCCCATATATATATATATATATGGGGGAAAAGAAAGAAAGAAAACAGAACTCGTTTGTAGTTGACGCAAATCAATCGTGTTTTGTCGACGTTCAAAATGAGCTCGTGAACTTCTACGAACAGGGCCTACAGTTTTCTGTAATGTAGACTCGGAACCACTGCGTTCAACGATCCACATCAACAGAAAGCTTTGGCCAACCTGGGACCCAACAATCTATTAAAACATTAGTTCTGCTCATTTCAAGAGGATTTAGATTTGAATCCTACATTTTCAGCTATTTACAAGATAGCTTGCTTGTTCCCGATTAATATTATTTTTCTGTTTATTCTTATTTTGACCTTGAGTGAGGAGTTAATTACAGGTATGTTAAACGTACAACATGAGAAGGATCCAGTATAGGGAACTCCTCCCTCCTCCAATAGCATATACAATATCAATATTGTGTGTCTATAAATATACAATGCACGAAAATGAATGCGCGTGCACCAACATTTGTAATTATAGTGGAAAAGTAAATTCGTTGTTTGCTACTGCATGTTGTGAACAAAATATATACTTAATTCTGCATAAGCTTGTCCACTTTCTCAAGACATGATTATTGAAGTTAAATAAACAGTTAATTTCTCCTACGCGATATCGTAAACATGTTTCTACATCATATGCAATCATTCATATTTGTGTATTCTCTAGCCCACGTGTTAGTGAACGTGGAAATTGTTTATTGAGAATGATTGCTAAGGAAAACCATATTCTTTGGTTAAGTCTACTTGAGTTTGGCTCTTGAAGAAAGTTAAACCAATTGAATTATCCTTATGGAACATATAACTTACCGAGTGCTCTGTTATTTTTTTTAAAGGTTAATATACGAAAAGATATGTAAGAGGTGAAAAATACATGAATCGTAAGTTTGTCTCAGGTAACAAAGTAACATTAAACAATCTTAAGACGGTATTTAAGTTCCTTGAAAGCAAAGCTATAGCTAAAGGGACCTCCTATTCCCGCTTATAGTGTCCGTTCGTGTCCAGAAATTAAACCTCAGGAACTACAAGGTGTACAGAGATGATTAAAGTGACGTTGGAAAGGTCTTGGCTAGACTAGATCATAACCCTCGAACCGTTTTGATTGTTGCAGTGTTTCAGTGTTGCCAGCCCATTTTCTAAAACATCAATTTCTTAAAATGCTTCTTTTCAGTTAAACTTACGTGTGTCAAATCTTGCATAAACATTAGTCGGCCAAAATACAAAAACACTGAGAGGCTCTTTGTTTGGAAGAAACCCACTTACCAATGTTGCCAGCCTATTTTATAAAAATATATATTTTTAAATTGCTTCTATTATTTTAGTGATAGTGGCATTAAACTTGGCATACACATTGCTTGACTCAATAGGAACATACTGTGGATGTTCCCACTTCCCAAGGTACCTTTTATGAGTGTTACCAGGAACCGTGAGGTGTAGAGACATAGATGAGGTGTCGCTCCAAAGGTCTTAGCTACACTTGCACAGAGCCAACAAAATAGTCATGATTGGTATAGTAGTTCAATGTTGCCAGGATACTTAAAAAACAACCAATTATTCAAATTGCTTCCACTCAGTTACACCTAGCTGCATCAAGTTTGGCATAAACTTGATTCAACACAAGTACTGTGGATTTTCCTGAATTTAAGCACTGCAGTCGTCAGTGTCGCCAGTATATGTTACACAAATTAATGGTTGTGTGACTAAAATGCTATCAAGGAACAGGAGCCCTTGCGGTTGTTAGTAGAATTGCATCTCTTACTTGTTATTTTAATTTTCTGTAAAACTGAGTATTCGAGTTTGATGGACAGGGGCAAATACGGACATACTCTGAGTGTCTTACTATTTTGGACTTGAGAACACGTTTATTATTTTTGTGAGTTGTAAGGATAAGCATGTCGAAACTAGTATGCAGGTGTGGTAGAAAATTCGGAATTCTCTTCTCCTTTTGATATTGTGTAAATGCTTAGAAACTTCTGTAGCTTTTAGCGTATAGTGATACGAACATTATTTAAATAATTTTCAACAGAAAATTCAAACATTCAACTTTTTATGGAATATTGTTTTGTAATATTCGAAATAGCAGAAATAATCTAATATTGTCGAATATTCGAATAGTGAGCATCAACGTACAAACTATATTTCACACATGTGGTCATACTGATTATAGACTAAAGGTTGTACTGACAATTTTTTAAAAAAATATCTGATTTTCCTTGAACACAGACTGTCTTTGATAGCTTTACTTATGAAGACTTGAATACAAATGTCCTGAAATTTTTGTCACAAGAATATTACTAAAAATATCTAAAAACGTTTTAATGACATACTTTTCTTAAATAATTCGTACTATGGTAAATAATAAAAAATAATTTTCTTTGTGCATGACTGAAAAGAAAAGCATGAGGCGCTCTCTCATATACAGTTGCTTTATATATATTTTTCATTTAGCACACCACGTACTTTTCTTTTTAGTCATGCATAAACAAAATTAATTTTTTACTATTTAGTACGAAATGTTTAAGAAAAAGTATACATTTAAAAAGATTTTTTTTAAATAATTCTTTTACCCAAATCTTAAGGTGTTCTTCAATCAGTCAAACGCCAAATAGTTGCAGGCTAGTATTTATGCGTAATATTAAAAATAAAAATAAATTAAATATGCTTTTAAAGTATATAAATATATGAAAGTAAGATTGCAATATTTTATTCTCACCCGACGTATGCCTTGGTGCAAAATGTCATCATTTTATGACGTCGGAAAATGAGATAAATTAACGTTCTAAGATTTGAGGACAACACGAACCATTGAGAACTAATGAAAATAATGTAAAAATGAAACTATTAAGAAGAAGGCAGAATTTGAAGAAATTGCCGAAACAATTCTAATATATGTCAAAAACTCATAGACTTAACAACATAGGGAAATTCAGAAGGCATATTCTTTAGAGACATAATGCATAGATAGCATAACCGTATTACGGATACAATTTTCCCATCCGAAAAGTCCCAAAGAAAAACATAACATCTCTTTAATTTTCAAATTGAAAACCATCATTGAACGATGGCCTAATAACTACTTTTTAAAGCCATATTACAACATCCTTAGTGGAATAGTGGATAACTTGGGGAATTTGAAGTTAAGCGTGGTCAACGGTTCATATGACACAGAGGTGGATCAGTACCCCAAGAATATCGTAAATCAAAGTAGCTGTATTATTGTGATTTAAGAAGTAAGTCATGTTGTGTATTTTGGAAATACCGCAAAATCTAGTTCTAGTCAAAATTCTAACAATTCTGCTCAGAAATAACTGTATGGTACGGTGTCAGTTTTAATACTTTCTGTTTTGTCTTCTCAGTGTGTACTTGCAATTTATCCCAGTGTGTAGCTCTCATTCTCTTTATCTTCAGGCAGGCCTTAAATTTTCTCGTCCATTGTTTGTTGGAATAAGCAAACAAAGAAATTTTAGCTAATTATCTAGGTTTTCTATCCATTAAGTTATTTATTAGAATCAGCTAACAAAGCTATAGACTTAACTTTAACATAAAACAAAGCTAAGATATAGCGGAAGTTTCAACACTTTAAAACAGTGCCTTCCTTAGACTGAAACTAAACCAAAGAAAATAAGAAGTGAATCTTGCTATACTCTGCATAGTATACAAAACTTCCCGTCTTCCGACCGACTCGCCAGATGGAAGCACAAGTCTAAATCACGTGATATCGCGGACAAATGCCATTGGCGGGAAATTATTAAGCCGAAAACAATGTTTTTTGATTGCAGTGGGCTAATTGGACGGGACTATGCTGGGATATTTGGCTTCATGTTTTTTTTTAAATCAAAATCGCATATCCTCTATTAGAACATCCTTGGTTAGAAACTGAAGGCACCAGGACTGCCCGCAACTGTCACTACTATCGACGTATACGTGAGATCTTGTAGCATTCACTTATTAATTTATTTGACTAAACGCGCAACACAATTGACAAAATTTAAACGCTTTGAGGTAAAAGAACAGAAAATCAAGTTTAATTAATTTCATCAGTCACAGGCTACTCCCAATTTTAAATTCTGTTGAGCACCGAGCTCTACGTAACGATACTGGTATGATCGTCTACAGTCGAAAGACCAGAGCAAGTATCTAAACTCGATCGTCCACTTTCAGCCTAATAAAATGATAGACCAAATTTTCAGTTTGAACTCATTGTTACGCTTGTCGCCGCCCGTTTTTTTTTTTTTTATGGCTTAATGCTTCAGTTTTGCACGTACCGGACTTTGTATATAAACGCTGTACGTACGTTTTTTTTCAAGAGTTAAAACTGAAAATTTGGTCAATATTTCTTTAAGCTAGAAGAGGATTATCGACATTAACTGTCCCCTGAAACATAAAGAACTTGACCAAGACGGGCTCATGGATTCCACGAATTTTTGCTTCAAAAATATCACAGCATAGATTTGGAGAAGCATGATAAATAAGTTTAATGCCAGTAATGCAAAGATCCGCGCAACCAACAAGGACAGAGTATTCCCTCCCTTACATTCAAAACGTTCATAAAAAAAAGTATCTGCAGGTAAAGGAAGGAACCACCCTGTCCTATGATCACAGTACCATCCCAGCCCGAGAACGACCGTATCAAGCAATCTCTAAACAGTGACATCCTTCAAAGCGACATTTCAATATCCACCTACATTTTACATGAATCAATTCGTGCAAAATGACAGAAAGGATTATATGAAATGGAACTCCGAGTGCCCGAACCGTTTAGCCCGGGTGTCCTCAAGCAGGTTACTTACAATTAAAGACCTCACTGGTTGTATTAACAAGTTAAGGCAGGTGAATGTAATAGCAAGTAATTTGATAGAAACATTTCAACATTTATTACTAAAAAAAGAATCCAATAAGACAAATTCTTGAATAACATTCAACGATAAAAAGCACTAGTTTATAATTGATTATAATACTCACAGACAATAGAATTCCAGCGCGTCACTGTTTCGTGGAAAATATCATATATTTCCCACATTAGAATAATATAGCTATATACCGGTACCAATTACATCCGAGCACCATACCACTCTCGGACATAAACAAATTCCCGGTCTTCAGAACCAAGAATTCGAATAGCACTCAACAACAGCGAAATGGCCAACTTGTATTACGGTTGAACCGGTCAAACCTAAGTAGTACCCAAAGTAACGACCACTTGAAATAACCGCAGAAGAGATAAACTGAACTTGATTATACACACACAATGGTGACCAGAAACATTATCTTGGGTCTTTTTCAATTACATTCGACAACAACGTGGAGAGTTGTACAGAGCAAAAAAATAGAAGTCGAAACTACTTACAATACCGCTCAAAACTGACAAGCGATGCCAGCTTCAACACGTACGAAACCATCATGCAACGCGTTTACTAAGAGCATAGACAAAAAAGCAAAAAACGAGCATACAGCGTTCAAATTGCGAGTAAAAATAAAAAGTACAGAGAAGATCTTAACAAATCTACATTTCTTATACTTCCCTCTGGCTTCATATATTCATTAATTTTTAATGTTTTCGATCAGTCGAATATTGCTTTTAGTATTGGTCAATGGCGTTGAGCGTTTAGTTTCAATCTAAGAAAGGTTCGAGTGTTGAAACCATAGAGTTGGAAGAAAATAGAGAGAACATTCATGACGTCACATGAAGCCAAATTATGGTTCAGCGCCAGCCATCTTGTGTGGCCCCCATTAGAGTCCCTCTATACCGAGTATTGTGAGGACTGCCTTTTTCTTCAGCCCTAACTTTCTCTTGGCATAAGAATGAAAAGGCAATACTCGGAAAAGAGGGTCTATAAATATGGTGCCCGTGTGGTGGATGGGCCCCGTCCCTTCCGTCTCTTGGCTTCACTCCCATCGTCTTTAAAACAGCCTGAGGCTCACTCTATTTATATTCCTAACTCTATGGTGGAAACTGTTACAATCTTTCGTGCTTTGTTAATGATAACTGAAAAATTATATGATCCTGAAATATGGAATTATTGTATATGAAAGTACTTCAATATATGTTATTTGTTTTTACTTTCAGGATCTTTGACATGAATTGGAACAACGTCGTCCTGCTCTTTTGTGCAACATCAATACAAGTTAAAACTTCGGAAGGACTACTTACAAAACTTACAGTTACGACTGATTTAAATTATTTTAGTCTTAGGAATATGATTTCTCAAGTTGTTGTAAAGAACTTCAAAGAACAACATTGTATATCTTTCGTGACGGATGTTAGAAACTGCAACAACTTTCTGATTGGTATATTAAGTACAGATATATACCATCCATTAATTTATTATTTTCTAAGTGGAATTGACGCAGAACGTAACATAATAATACCTATTCCAGAATGGTGTTCAGCGAACATACTTATATTTCAAAACAATACAAAATTACAAGAATATATTTCGTATTTACACAATCATGTATATTCCATGTTATCACAAAAATATTTTTTAATACATTCTAATATAACCACTAGTGGCGAATACAAATGGGAGAAATCATTCCTCAAAAGCATTGCCCATATTCCGTATTTACTCGTTGCTGAACCAGATGGCACTAGCATCACTGATGACAGAGCACAATTCAGTTTATATCAGTATTCTTGTGCGTTTGACATACATGCAAAAGTTAAGATTCTTGATTGGTGGAATGGATTCACATTTACACGAAATGAACATCTGTTTCCAAATAAATGTGAAATTTTAAACGACTCTGCTCTAAGAGTTTCTTCCTTCAGCAATGCACCTTATACAATGTACGATGGTAATGTACCCTCACTTGAGTCTGCTAATGGGTTGGATATTCATATTCTCAAGCAACTAGCCGAGACTCATAAGTTCAAACCGATATTGAACCCACTAAAAAAGTCTGTTACGTACGGAAGAAGACTTTCTAATGGAACTTACACTGGTGTCATAGGAGACCTTTTGTATAATAAAGCAGACATCGGATTGGGTGGAATGCTGGTTGGGTTCCAAGATGATGCTTGTAATTTTCTTGTTTCTTATGGTTTGGACGCTATCTCTCCCATTGTGGCTAAACCAAAGCTTCTGCCTTATTGGAAGGTTATTATTCTACCATTCACCAATACGGTTTGGTTATCCTTCTTCGTCACAATTTTAATTTCAACAATATTTCAATATGTGTTACAAATTGTATCCCAAACCATTTTTCCCAATTCATTACTAGAACCGCATCAATCTTTACAAGTAATATACTGTCATGCGATTAGTTTAATCTCACAAATTTCGCTGCCAACACTGCCAAAAGAAACTCCAAAGAGAATAGTTGTTGCTTCCTTCTGGATAATGAGCATTTTGATCGCCACGTTCTATTCTACCAAGTTACATGTTCTTCTTTATTTTCCACCAGAAACAACACTTATTAACACAATCGAAGATATACTGGAAAGCAATTTAAAAATTGGTATTCTCAAAGAATTTTCTCATGCAATGGATTTCTTATCTATTCCTAAAGACAGATATCTTATTCTTACTCGAGACGAAATTTTTAAACAAGTTTCCGAAGGCAAAATTGCATATTTTAGTAAACGTAAATATCTTGAAGTTATCGTGAAAACTAAATACTTAACTAAGGATAATCAACCAACCATGACAGTTTTGACAGATCATTTCACAGTTTTCCCTATTGCAGTAGCCGTCAATATCAACTCAGCACTAAAGCCATCCATGGATCGGACTATACGTGCACTGACTGAATCTGGTATCATTGACCAATGGTACCAGAATCTTCTTAGCAAATTCCATCCACAAGCGTACCAAGATAAGACTAATGAGAAAGAAAATAACCTAATGAGTTTATCTTTACACCATCTTCAAGGTGTTTTTATACTATTATTGTGTGGTATGTTAGTATCAATGGTAGTGTTTACAACAGAAGTATTGCGAGAATTTTGATCTAGGTCGATGATTCACCATAAGGTATAGTAAACATCTGTTAGTAAAAAATGACTGCAAGTATTTGGAGTTGTTCTTCCTAACTTTGGGGAAAAGTAATCTAGAATAATGGAACGTCGATGAATAGTATCATGACACCAGAAATAAAGTGCTAAACTCTGTGACGTAGATGTGTTAGATCTAATATTTGTACTAATGCTGTCTATTCAAAGAAAGGCATATCATTTGAGTAACATGGTTTCCAGACAACTGAAATAACTGTGACTTCTATTTTTTATTATCAAGAAATTAATACAAGAAAATCCGAACCGCAGTGGGCAAGCAGGACACACCGTGGAGATGGAGAAGTCGACGGGTTTGAAACCACGTCCGCTGAGTTCCGTGCCTCGCGAGGAGAAACGGTCACCCAGAGGAGTTATCCCTCTATGGAAGAATCAGGATATGCGTACAACAGGTTCCGAGCCTCCGTGGAGAATCGGTTACCTGTGGTCCACAGGTTAGGAAACACTCAAAGGAAAATGATCTACTGGTTCCAGACCTCCGAAGAGATATGGTCTCCCGCGGCCCACGGTTTGTGGGAAGTTCAGGAGTGTAGGTTCCGTGCCTCTGAGCTAGTAACGGTCGTCTACACTTAATTTGGAGGAAAGAGAGGGAAACAAGGGAACGATACCCGAACTGCAACTCGACGATGTAAGTGCCACTCCTCATGCGAGAAGCAGTCACCTGCCTGATGATACAAAGCAGAAAGAATGTACAATAAAAATCGTTTTTTGACTAGGTGTTCACTTTATTGTAACAAAGCAGAAAAAACACTACTTAATGATCTGAACTGATCTGACGGCCAGGTATCTGTCACTCTGTATATATACAGACGCCTACATTAAACTTTGGCGGCCGTCAGATCAATCAATTATTTATAAAAGAAAATATTGATTATTAATGAATAATTGACAACATTATTCCCTCCAGGTTTACCGTTAAATAATAATAAAACTTTCTATTCAAAATACAGGAAAAATAACAAAAAGATTTTATGAAATGGGCATACACGTGCGCCCTCCATTGGACTACTTTTTAAACATGCGGAACATACAGTAAATGTATCGTCCAAACCGGGTCACTCTCTCAGTACTGTAATACAATGTTTATTTATGCATGGTAGTTAAATACATGCTAATATTTGGGAGATCAATATGTAAATAAAGATACGTCGAAGACTATTTATTACTATCTACAGTAAGTTTGTTCAAGCTTACATCATATTCCAACGAACTACGTTTCTCTTGCACAAGGCCATGTCGACTGCTGGAAAATATTAGTCTATGATGAAATGTTGGGACATCCTTTAGATACTCCCCCGACAATTCTAACCTAACCTCTGGGAGTAATGTAACGTGTTAAGATGTGGACTAAGGCACATGAGTCTTCATTTCCTGTATCATACACTTTCTTGTTAAAATATTGCACTTAGCTAAAGGCGATGTAACCCAAGTTTAGTTCCGCTTGTAATTGTGGATCTGTTCTTTATCTAACGTAAACTAGCGCCTCTATCGGAAGAAGTTGACAGAAACTGATTTAAGATTTAGGTCTAACGACCTTACATTGTCCAGACACTTTTTTTTCAACTGGTGAGGCTGAAAATGTAAAATTTATTTATTTGAATAAGTTTCACTATTTTAACTCTTTAGACTAATGCATCAATGACTTAAGGTAAAGAGAAACGGATTTCAGAAACGAGTTCACTGACTTCGATTGAGTGTGGGGGCAAACTTTAGGAGATGATGATTTACATAAATACAAGAAAAAACTTTCTTTAAAGAAATTTTGAAACATGTGCAGTTTTGAAGGTACAGGAAATCAAACATAAAACACCATCGTTACAAATAACGTCATATCTCGACACATAATGATGTAAGCTGTGTCGGCTTAGAAAATAATAATCAAAGTAGTAGCAGATACACTTATTTAAGCAATGTTTATAATTGAGAAGTAGGGGTAGCATAGGGGTTTCGTAACGCAAGAATTTTGCCGTCAAGGAAGTAACTGGTTTAATAGTACAAGCATACAAATCCCCTCTAATCTGTATTCGGCAATCGTAGCTTAAATAAGTATATTGACTACTACTTCCAATATGATTTGTTAACCCGACACCGCTTAGGTCATTAATTGTCGAGATATGATGTGATATGTAACGATGTCGCCTTCAGCTCTTTATAGCTCCAATATTACGTATGCTTCGAAATTTCTTCAAAGATTTTTTTTTTTTCCTGTTGATGTAAATAATCAACCCTCAAAATTTGGGCCATTATATCAGGGAAACACTGTGTATACACCAATGCTATAATTTATGTACACCAACTGACACAAATGTACTGGCGCATATTTTTACAAGTAGAAAGTAATTTTTAAATAACTTTATTGTTTAGAGGATTCTGGGTTTATCTTATGAATTTCTCACTGCAATGGATTTTTTTTAGTAACTCAGATTTTACTTTTCAAGTTGTTTAGCAAAAGTTTTATAACACATATTTGTTATGTTAATATTGAGTTTAGGTTAGGTTATCGTAGAAGAAAGTATTATAGAACAATATGGAATAATAACAGTAAGTAATCAAATAGTCACTTACAGCGTAGTTCAAGCTAATTTAAGCTTCGTTTATCCTCTATAATAGATCGGAGTCGTATGAATTTGAATACTAGATTTTACTTTGCTTAAATATCAAATGAAATATTAACATTCGTTGTAACATCGATCATAATTCAAAATTAATTATTAGAACATTCTCCAACTACCTTAACGCCAGTACAACGTCCAGTAGGCTCACACATGCTGTATTCCTTCAAGCATGTATTAGCTTTCCTTTTTATAACATATCTAAGCTCTTCTTATGCACATACAGAGATCAACGAACTTGTAAACTGATCATTGTGCAATAGAAAGTATTCGGCAACATATTTCACATTTTACTGAAAGAATAGTAAGTCCTTGGCTTTTATCTTGGCGATGGTATTTTAACTAAAAGCAAACGCACAAGCGTGCCAGGTAGTGAACCTAATGTTTTCCTCAGAACTGACCAACATCACCGTACAACATTCACCACTCGTCTAGTTAAACTACCCCAAAATCAAAACAAATTACATCAGTTAGTGGTGAATGCATAATGGGATTTTCTTTAAACATCGTGTGTATTAAAACTTCTCATGTGTTATTATTAAATTGTACTAAACAAAATGATTGCAGTGTTTGCTTATCGCCTCAATAAAAATTGGAATTAAAACGTAATCTCATTTATCTTCTCTCATGTAACAATCTAAAGACATATAAGCTATTATCGTATTTCTCACATCATTTTAGGTACTCATGTTAAATAAAACAAGAGTACTATTTTTACAATGAACTAAACAAATCTAAATCGTCTTTGAGTTACCCATTTGCAACAATTGTTTTTCTAAGTTAGGTTTCTCGTTCAAGAAAATAAGGCCTTATAATTTTATGTGTAAGACCGTGATTATTAATGCATACAAAGATGTTCATTTCTTACTCGTCAGTTTTTTTTTTCCTGGATTTTCGATATTTATCTCTTCCGGTGTATCTTTTTGTCCATCTGTATCTCCTTTTGTATGAACTCTTTTCTTATTTCTAGGAGGCTTAGGTGAATCCAGATCCGATTGAACAGTACCGTACTGACTGTTGATGTTCCTTGTAAAGAAGCTTTTTACCCACCATTTTTCATCCCTTGAAACTGCTGTAAACCTTGACTCTGTGAATCTTTTATCATTTATGTATCATAGCAGTTAATCCGTCTAACCATCTGTAGTTCTTGTAGCATCTGTTTACGATTTGATGTCGTCAATAAATATTCATATAAGTACGTTTGTCTTCCAAGACTTTGAATTTGTCCCTCAGTAAAGGAACTGAGCTGTTAATACTCAATGTTGGATTGTTAGTACGTATATAATATGTTTGGAAGTTACAATTGAAGACCTGAATTGAAAAACATCTTAAGTCCACCGGAGTATTTTCTTTTTCAGGAGGAACGAAAAACAGTCCAAGGTCTTAGTATGTTAACCTAATCAGCGGAAATTATTTTGTATTAAAAATAGATTTCTGTGGTGGGATTAGCATTCAATATTTATGCAAGTCGATAGACCTTGGAACATAGATACCAACGAACAGAAAAAATGCAAATACGAAAAAATGGACGATTTTTAATTCAGGTCTTCAATTGGGATAGGTTGCGTCTAATCCCAAGCGTCCTAGGATAACGTTCGGCAATTCCAACATTGTAACAATTGTGCTTGTTTACTGTTGACATACATAATTAAAGTAACTTGTCTTAGCATATCATGGAGTGATTAATTAGTGTTATTGTTTCTATGTTTCGACGAAGTTTTTCTACTGTTCCAGTCTTAATTAGATTTGTGACAGACATCAAATTATAAGGAATGCCTGTGTCTGCCGCACGAATTATTCATGTTCATCGTATTTCATTTATAGCATGTATGGTTCTGTTTCCATTCTAGAATTATCTTTATTAGATTGTCGTTTCTTTGTTAATATTAAGATTGTCATTTAAATACATCACGTTTGACACTTTTGGCTCGGGAACACGTGGATTGGGCCTTAGAGGACTGGCAACTTAATGCCAGTTTTCAGATGAGTCACGTTTCCAATTGGTACGCGTGGATGGTAGGTTATGGGTGTGGTGTAGGCCCCATGAGGCAGGCCATGAATCCAAGTTGTCTGTAAGCACTGTTCAAGCTGGTAGTATCTCCGTCGTTGTGTTGGGCGTATTTACCTGGCATGGCTTGGGTCCTCTGGTCCGCTTGAACCGGACACTGACTGCTGAGCGCAGCTGCTTGGTGACAATCTCCAGCCCTTTACGGACTTCGTGTACCCTACCAACAGTGGAATTTTCCAGGATGAAAATGTGCCATGTCAGTGGCCTCAATGGTACACGACTGGTTTCATGAACATTCTGGCAACTTCTAGTTAATGATTTGGCCCCCTAGATCGCCGAACATGAACCTTATCGAGCACTGGAAGGATATCATCGAACGAGCTATTCATGCCCATGATCTCCCTGTACCTGCAACAACCACCGAATTGTGGACGGCAATCGAGACCGCATGGCTGCACAACCCTCCAGCGGACTACCAGTGACCTGTCGCGTCCCTGCCACGTCGAGTTGATGCACTTCGCCGTGTTCGAGGGGGTCCCATACGTTATTAGGTAGGCATCCCATGACTTTTCTCACTTCAGTGTATATTCGTTAGGTAAAAGGATGTGTTTCATAACCTGTGCGTGTGAGGCGAAACCGGATGTGTCAGGTGGGGAAGAAACGGGTAGTTGAACATGAGTATTTCCATTGTGAAAAAAATAAATTTTCAAAATTAACTTAATAATACAATAATAAATAACTTAGATAGCTCTCACTAAAATATAATGTATTTAATAACAATTAGGAAAAAGAATCAGCACAGAGTTTAAAATTAGTTTTCAATTCGAAAGTATAATTCACAAGGAGGCTGTTCCATTATTATTAATAGGATATTTAAAAATTAAATATTTTTATAATTGTAAACTACATTTGTTATGGAAAATCCTATTGACAACCTTAGGCTATAATTCTTAAAATCTTAATCTATGTCTGGATGGATGGATCAAGTGACTTGATTGATCCCATAATACTTGCAGCGGTGCAAGTGAAGAGAAAAATGATTTTACATATGATTTTTGTCGCTAAGCCTTAAATTAAATTACGTAAAATAAAAATGTTGGTTGTTTCGCTACACACACAAAAAAATGTTTCACCTGTTTTCCATATAATTAACATGTGCACTTGGTGGAGTAATTCCGGGTAATTTGACTTATTTGTTTACAACAAATGAATACAAAATAGATTTTAAAAACTGTTATATTTTTAGCTACAGTCTTAAAAATAATAAATACAAAATAGTTGTAGTGATTTTCATTAAAATTTATAAACAAATTTTGGCTTCGGCAAGCTAATAAAATTTATCTACCAGGTTCTACCCTACTTTCCCCTATTTATCTGAGTGATGGTATTTTAACAAAAAACCAAACGCACCAGTGTGTCAGGTCGTAAATCTAATGTATTCCTCAGAACTAACAAACATCACCATACAACAATATTAAAACTTACTCTTACTATTAACATTGCCTTAATAGACTCAATTTTCATTTTTGATTTTTCTTCCACCGATATGTAATTGACTACAGAAAAAATGCTCGAAATGGACATTTCTTTCCGGGAGACAACAATAGTTCAACAACCATTTTTAGATTATTGTGGGGAATGATTTTGTCTTTGAGATGTTGTTGCGGTAGTTGTCACTTTTCCTTCGTGGAATTAACTGACTTTGCTGGCAAAATTTTTCTCGCGATTTAAGGCATTATAATAATAATAATAAACGCTGTCGTTACAGACCGATAGGTCCTAAGCCTGCACCAACACCATCTGTCCGCGTTTGGCGGAACTGCGTCAACCTGAGTGACGACAGAGTGGTCAGCACTGCGCGTCATCTAGCCACGAAGAGGCGTATTAGGGGCTTTCTAGACCGAGTGGCCGTCACGGCTTTATTCACATGACTCCCCAGTTTTCCTCACGACGCTGGGTGGACGCCGAAAAGTGGAACTCCAGCCCGGCATTGAACCCGAGACCACACGGACATGAGTCCAATGCTCTAACCACTAGAGTATGGAACCCCCGGTTTAAAGCATTACATTCATAGATTTTCTCAAAATCAGGGACAAAAATCCCTTTCGGTAAGCCTACAAGCTGAGGTAGATTTCGAAGTTTCGCTGGGAGCCGGGGCTCGCCCCCCAACTTCAGTGCTTTTGAGAGGATGCGCCTCCTTTATCTTAACCAAAATCTCCCTGCAGCACTACACCACCACGGAGTACATCTTCACCCTCCCACGGTTGGCTGCGCCCCCAAAGGGAAGATTTGCCCCATTTATTGTAACCTACTCTTGGTCATACACATTCAAAGAAAATTTCGTTTCTCTACCTTCAATGATTTGGAAATTGGGTTTTGGGGGCTGCCATTTTGGATCCAAGTTGACGACTTTTTGAAAGTTTTCTTATTTTGTCGTGACCTACTTGTGATAGTACAACTTCAAGTAAAATTTCATTTATCCAGCTCAAACGGTGTGCAAAATTGGATTTTGGCGGTCATTTTGGATCCAAGATGGCGACTTCTCCCAAATGTTGTGATATTTCCCTAAGCTACTCGTCATAATGCACCTTTATGCCAAATTTCGTATCTCTAGCTCAAACGGTGTGGAAAATGGATTTTTAGGTCCGCCATTTTGGATCGAAGATGGCGTCTTTGAACTCATTAGGTAACATTTTCATAATCAAAAAGTGATGTTGTACCTTTATGCCAAATTTGATTTCAATAGCCCCAGCGGTTTAGGCTGTGTATTCTATACAACAATGGGTTCGGCGGCCATTTTGGATCCAAGATGGCGACCGATTTTTCTCATTAACGAACTTAACCGAGCTATTAGGCCTAGAAACAGCATATAAAAATTTGGTTCAAATATCTTCAAAATTATGGCCGCTAGCGTGTTAATATATATATATACTGTATATATATAAATATACACTTTCGTATCGTACCGATCTCAATAGGTATATTTTCTTAGAAATCTACCTAAAAATAGTTGGGGAAGGAAATGTTATTTCGGGAACCGTCTCCGAAAATCAGGGACGGTTGGTGATCTTACATTAAATATTTGTACAACATGAATAAAGGAGTCAGATTACACTGTTCCCAAACAGGTAGAGAACATATCATTCTATAATCAACATATATTTTCCTATGACATTAATATATTGGATATATTAGATAAATGGTCGTCGGATCGATCCCTGCTCATGCCATGTGGGTTTTGTGGAGGACAAACACCGTGTGCGTAGGTTTTCTCGGGGTGCTCCCGATTCCTTCCACTTCCTTCATCCACCAATTCATCCCATCATCATCCATGCGGCCTAATCCATAGTTGAATAAAGGACTTAAAATAAATTCAACCATTCTAACATTAGATAAATACTTTTAATATCTAGTACATGCAGTTGGCTATACATATTTATTACGAAAGCAGTTAATACAAAATTACGAGTTGGTCACACAAACACACACACACATATACAGTACATATATATATATATATATATATATATAAATCACAGCCATATTCAATCCACTAGTGGATGAGGCCTCTCCCCGAAGTATATATATATATATATATGACAGGACCGGCAAACCGGGACTGTCGCCTCAAAAGGCTTCTGCCACTAACTGGGAGGAGACCCCTTAATTCTTCTTGCTAAGCCTTAAGGGAACCGACCGGGGTAGACACTTAATGCCCAATCCATTCGTTCACGTCGTGGGGCCTGTTAGTACCCAAGCAACTGCTTGGCGAACGAACATGGATGGGCTGCTCAGCAACCCGCATTAGCAGACAGCGTGGTAAGTCAAATGTCAGCACCCCTCCTTTCTTTACACATGATGGTACAAGCAAGGAAACAGCCTCGGAGGCCCTTATTACCCGGAGGACGGACTGTAGACTGCCACGACACCGACACGGCAACTCGAACGGACCTATACGTGACGTCTCTCAACTGTCAGTCACTTGCAGGGGAGGACAAATTAGAAGAATTGCAGAATGAACTCAAGAGGATAAAGTGGGACATCATAGGACTATCTGAAGTGTGGAGGAAGAATGAAGAACAGCTGGAACTACCGTCGGGGCACACGTTCTACTTTACAGGAACAGAAAATGGAAAACCGACAGGCGTTGGCTTTATAATTAATAAAGACCTGAAGTCACGGATCACAGAAATTGAAGGAATTTCAGATAGAATCGCACGGGTAGTAATAAAGATAAACAATTGTACAGTATGGAAATTATACAAGTGTATGCTCCAACAACATCACATCCGGAGGAGGAAATTGAAGACCTATACGAGGAGATACAGAAGATTTTGGATAGTAGCATTATAAAATTGTAATGGGAGACTTCAATGCGAAAGTAGGAGCCAAGCAGAGCAGTGACACGGAAGCGGGAAACTTTGGATTTGGAAACAGAAACAAGAGATGAGAGAAGTTAGTGGAATTCTCAGAAGCCAACAGACTGTTGATTTCCAATACATTTTTCAAGAAACCGCCCCAGAGGAAGTGGACATGGAAAGGCCCAAATGGGACCAAAAACGAAATAGACTACGTTCTATCGAATAACAGGGCAATTCTGCAAGACGTGTCTGTTCTGAACAGTTTCAAAATCTCGAGTGATTATAGGATGGTGAGATGTAAGCTGAAACTAAATACTAGACTGAGAGAAAGAAGCTTATCAGAGGAAAACCGCCACTTTTAGATCTGGAAAATCTAGGGAAAAACACATACAGACATTCGAGATAGAACTAAGCAACAAATGTAGCGCCTTGGAAGAGATAGAGGATGAAGAAGACATCAATAGCAGAAATAAAATACTGACTGAGATAATAAGAGAAACAGCCAAGGAAATAGCAGGCACCAGAAAGAAAAGAGAAAGCAGAATCTCAAAAGAAACTAAACTCTTAATGAAGAAAAGAAGGGAAATGAAAGAAGAGGAAAATTACATAAAAAGGATTGAATACATAGAACTAAATAAAACCGTAAGAAAGAAAATAAGAGAGGATGTACGAAGATATAACGAAAATCTTGTTAGAAATACAATCGAGGAAAACAAGAGTTTGAAGAAAGCCAAACAGCAGCTCATGATAGGGAAAAAGCAAATAATTGCAGTTAAGAGACCAGACGGGACCGTAACACGAAATAAGGAAGAAATTATAAACATATTTGTAAATTTCTACACAGAATTGTACTACTCCGAGGAAGAGCTAGGAAATGAAGATTCAGAAGAAACTGATGTTGATGTCCCAGACGTAATGAAAGAAGAAGTGGATAAAGTACTTCGAGGGATGAAGAACGGAAA
>JAGDQP010000916.1:0-69379 GCA_022664845.1 Lepisma saccharinum | reverse complement strand
ACAATGCCGTTATCATTTTGTTGTACAAGAAAGGGGACAAAGAACGCATGAAAACTACAGACCAATTAGTTTACTGTCAGTCCTATACAAAATGTTCACCAAAGTTATTTTGAATCGTATTGAACGGGACTTGGATTTTAACCAGGGAAGGGAACAAGCCGGATTTCGTCGTGGATTTAGCACAATGGACCACATACAAACATTGAATTAAGTTATGGAAAGGACTAATGAATATGAACTTCCACTATGTTTGGGATTAATAGATTTCGAAAAAGCTTTCGATTCGGTCTCCTTGTCAGCAGTACTTAAATCACTTGAACTTCAAGGCATCGAAAGTGCATACATCAAGTTACTGCGAAACATTTCTTCGACTACCACTTCTGTCATTAGACTGCATCAAGAAAGTGAAAATTTTAAAGTTGGAAAGGGGGTAAGGTAAGGAGATTCAATTTCCCCAAAACAGTTTTCTGCGATCCTGGAGAGAGTGTTCCCGAATTTAAACTGGGATGAAGTATGAATTAACATTAATGGCGAATATCTTCATCACCTACAGTTCGTTGATATAGTCCTGTTTGCTTCAAATGCGGAAGAACTACAAACCAGAATGGAAGAACTGAATAATGAGAGTTCGAAAATAGACCTTAAAGTGAATTTAAGTAAAACAGGTCATATACAATCAACATGCTGCAAAAAGGGAAATAAAGATTAGCGGAGAGACAATAGGCATAGTTGATGAGTATGTTTACCTAGGCCAGCTCAAAACATCGAATGTTAAGTTGACTGATGAAATAAATAGAAGATGTAAAATGGCGTGGAGTTCGTTTGGAAGACTATACTTTATTTTCAAAAGCAAACTACCAATGTGTCTGAAGCAAAGTTTATAATCAATGTGTCTTACCTGTGATGATGTACGGCTGTGAAACTGGGACATTGAATGCGCAAACGACTCAAAGATTGAGTGTCACACAAAGAGCAATGCAGAGATGCATACTAGGAATAACCAGGAGGGACAGGAAGACAAATGAATGGATTCTCGCACAAACAAAGGTAGAGGATGTAATCAAGACTGCAAAGAAGCTGAAGTGGAAATGGGCCGGTCACATAGCTAGACGAACAGATGGAAGGTGGACGACAAATGTACTACATTGGATTCCTAGAGGAAAGAAACGACCGAGACGACGTCCAAATGTAAGATGGGTAGATGAATACAAGCGTTTTACAGGAGCTACATGGATGAGGATATCAGCAGACCGAGATATGTGGAAAGAAACGGGGGAGACCTTCATCCAGCAGTGGATAGAAAACGGCTGAATATTATATATATTTAAACATTTGATTTATATATTTGACAAGTTTGTTTACCTGAAAGCATTTAAACGTAACATAAAAATAAAACATTAGAGCTATACTTGCTATATTCGCACATATTCAAATATACAAACTTGTTCCAGAGGAATAATCACATTTGACCTTTAGTAATTGGTTCTTATAATTCCATTCTGGGCTATTCTGATTGGACTCTTACTTGATTGCGTCATGATCAGTGGAGACGAATATTTATTTCCACCTTGATAAGTGTGGGTATGATAATGATAAAATACTGAAGAACCTGCAAGCTAGAAGGTTTGTATAAATCGATCGTAGTTTATAGTAAATACATTTTTTTCTGTGCTTGTCAAATAGCCAGTTAAGCCATTTCAAGCTCCAAAATGAACAAGATAATGACGACCTTAGGAGAATGACTTCAAATAAAGTCTAACGCAAATCAAAACTCACTGAACAATCCCGCCGCTCCGCACCTTGGTTTTGCATTACAGACTGTCATACGTTTGCCTATGTTCCATTGTAATGTATCGGGACTTTCTCCTCAAAGGCAGGTAGACTCAAAAGTAAACAAGGGGGCCAGCGGCGCCCTGTTGCCAAAAGTGGGCTTACCCAAAATTTTCGTATAACGTGGTCAAACCTACCTAGGAGACAAACCTACATTACGTCACAGGAGAGGGCACAACGAAAGAAAACCGTTAACAGGCCTGAATACAGGGAGGGTACCTACCGATCAGCACCCTGCTTCAGCCAAGGACCATCGAGAACAGAACAAACACTAGTCTAGTCCCACGAAGTATGCATGGAAGAAACCCGAAAGAAATGCCAGAAAGTTGGCAAAAACACAAGGCTAAAACACGAAGGAAAATGACCCAAAAAGTGTGTGAGGGGGGGGGGGGGACGCAGACGAGAACATCCCGCAGGAAAGCAGAAAACAAAACGCTATTTTAGTGACAACGCAACTAGGCTCCTAAAATGTACAAAGCCCAACGCAGCCGCATTTATCACGAAATTTAGATAAACTTAACTGTTTTGACCATTCGCTAATGATTGCTGAAGCACTGAATCAAAATATCAAACTTTAACTTCATCTGAAATTACTTTACACATAAAATAACATTTCGCGGACTGAAACAACGAACGGTTGTGAACCTTACAGCAATACCACAGTGATGGTAAACTACCTACTTCTTAATAAAACCCTTAACACAAGGAATATCTAGTAAAATGTTATTTATTCTTATTTAAGAATAACAAATGCAATGTAAAAGTCTGATTGCTAAATTTCGTGAAAAAAAAAAAAAACAAAAAAAAAAGGTTTCCAAAGAGAATCTTCAAAACGTGTTTCAAGAGATGCTGTTAATTTCATATATCAAAAGGTAAATTAATCGTATACAGAAATGCTCTGCCTAAGAACAGAGACAAGAATTCACACACATATTTACAAAAGATTAGGTTAATTTCAATTCCCGAATTGTGGTAGACATTCCACACTTTAGCCCAGTTAAACAAAATTTCCACAATTACTGAAGCATAACATTTCTTTCTACGAAAAGAATTTATTTATAAGTATAGCGACTGGGCAGAAATTTACTTTAATATTTCAACATAGTTGTCACACATTTTGTATGTAATTTTTCTATTTTTAAACTCAACACAACCTAACCTCCGATCTGACAATACAAACATGATATACTATGGTTGGGTTAGGTATAAATTTGCAGGACGAATTTCAATATGTTAGACTTTGTTTAATAGGATTACTGTGTTTTGAAGGCTCTCAACCTTCTGTTCTGTCATTCCGAAAAGTATTAATTTTCCTGGTACATATGATGGCAGTACTCAAATGAATTTTAATCTGGTTCTCTGCTAATTAGGAGAGTAGTAAATAACTAAAATTTTATCTAAATTCTTGCTACCGGTGTTAAATTGCGCATGGCCAATAGGGCCTTGTACTATTTTAGGGGCTGATGTTCGGTTGGTCCTACCCTCAGGTTCTCGGGTAAACGTTTGATGAATATGTGACTCATGCTTCGGCTGAACGAGGTTGCTTGCTGGGTACAGGAATGATGTTGCAGTTTTGGTTTCGGAGGGTGCACTGAAACTCTGCTTTGGGACTTATTCAACAGTGCCGATGTAAATAGAATGGCTTGAAGAATAAGCTAGAAAGTGTTTAAAGTTAGCCGGACTGCTTGATAACCTGGTGGGGGTAACTCAAAGTGTAATTCTGTTACAGTAGCTCACTAGGATAGCGTTTTTTATGTTTCTAGTTTTTCTCATCGTTTCTGCAATTACTTTCTCTGCGCACGTTTACCATAAAGTTTCCTCCTATCCAATTTCTGCATAGTTTCGATGAGCCCTGGGCTCTGAAGATGCAGATTTGGGATGCTGTTAACTTTTATTAAAGATTTTTTTCTTTCTTTGAATAAGTGATTGTCTACGTTGCACGTGTGTTCTGTCCGTGCTTGTGTAGGTATACAGTTGAAGGATTTGGTTTTCCTACATTGTGATCTTGTCGAAGCCTCTCGCTTCCCTTTTTGTCTTCTCCAGGGTTTTAGCTTTCTGCTTTCGCCAACTTTTCTCCGTTTTGGCGCTTCTCTTTGTGTATGCTTCGTGTGCTAAGATTAGTGAATATGATGTTTACGTGCGGTCTTATCTATTGAAGCAAGGCATCGATAGGTAGGTAACCATCTTGATTTCTCCCTGAACACGGTTATGTAATTAATTATTATTATTATTGTGCCCTCTTCTGTGGCTTTGAAAGTACTTTTCCGCGCGGGTAGTTTAGCTTATATGTTAATGATACGAGTCTTTCCCCTTCGAACAGCAGGGCACTATTTTTTACCTGTCTGCTTTCTTGGTCTGCCTGCCTCCGATGTCTTTCAAAATGCTTTCTTGCAGTCAATTTATACAATCATTGGCGTAGTTCAAGGATATAATAATGCAAACAATGAAGCACAATGTTTTGCTGTAGTCGGATATTTGTAATGATGCGCCGTCCTGAGATTGGAACACTAAACAACAGAAGTGGTATTTTCGTTCTTTTTTATGATGCCTAGTTTTCATGTGTGCAACTAGCTTACGCAGTGTTATTAGAGATAATACAACTTCATACTCGGTTGTTGCACAACGCGTGATATGTTTCCTCCGTTCTTTATATTTGCTCCTTACTAAGTTCGACTCCTCTTGTTGAGAAAAACTGTGTCGAGAAAAACTGTCAAAGTTTCTCATTTTTGGCATATACAGAAAGAATTATGTTATAAGGGATGTGTAACGTCACTCGCATCCTGCGAGATACCAGCATCTAGGTACGAGACATATATGACCTCCCCAACCATTTATATAAACTCATTTTTTTAGAATTTATAGTATTTCTTGTATTAATTATTTTCTCATGACTAAGCTTTGGCAATGTATAAATCTTTAGGATATCTATTCTGAATTTTGCTGTAAATCAATACTTTTGAATCATACTATACTGAACAGAGAACATTCTAATTGACAAGAAATATATACCAAAGACTTCCCAATAATATATAGAATATTAAGACAAGATATTAATTAGACTTCTTTGAATGACCATCTAATTTGCATATAATGTCTATGTATTTATACCTATATAAGAACACATTACTTATAAGTAATTGAATATTCCTCGGGCATCGGCCCAAGCAACATCTCTTAATGATCAGATAATAAAGTTAATCATATGTTCTTTAATTACCTTTACCATCTTGTATGCTTAATTATCAGTAGTGCACGTCGTCTCCTTCAGGAAGGAGGTGGCCATAGTATGGATAGATAGGACCCCATACGAAGAAGGTGAAAAGTATATAGTTCATATGTATACATACCAGCCACAAGTCCCACAGTACATATGAGCCAGTTCAGACGTAGAAAACGATATAAAAAACCCTGAGAAAGCAAAAACTCTGTTATTACGTTATAGCTGCTAGTCGTTTATTCTCTGATATTTTTCGATTCTTTTTTTGAAAATTCGTTTATTCGCCTATGTCTGTGGTGATTATTAGACTCTAAAAGACAATTTAAAACAGGTACTGGAAGTGGAGATACTAATACGCTAGTAGCACTACAGTTGCATGATAATTACAAGATAATTAACAACTCTGACTTATACAAATTATCTTTCTGGCATTGATAGGAAAGCTCAAGTCACCACAGCCAGCTCCAGTGCCTGAACTCGGGTCCTTCTAACTACATTTCTAGAACGCTTCCACAGAACCATTACTCTTGGTTTATACCACGTGGTATACATTTGTACAAATTTATTTATGACAGAACTAATTTGCCCATCAATTTCATACTCATTACAAGCAGTAATTAATTCTGTCAATTACTGTCGGTGACAATTTGGATAGATCAAATACATAATTATACTTAGATGATCAATGGGCAAGCTAAGTGAGATTCATCACTTTGTTTTTCCACTAAAGTTCTCTTTAGTAGTTAATTGTTTAGCAATAAGTGAAATACTGCTGCACCTGCTTGATAATAAACATGATAATGAAAAAAGTGACAGAGGAGTTAATGAGGTAATATGTTCTTGATGACCAGATGGAGCAACTACTTTAATTGCTTTTAGTCTGCACGAGTGGAATAGTGTCTTTTGGAAAGTCTCATGTTCATAATAAATATATAATACTGTTGATCACTTTTTACAGGTAACGATTCTGAATTCTATTTTATAATAACGGAACTTTTTGATTCTCTACTGTAGCCTATTAGTGATCTATATCATCATCATCAATGTTCTGTCGAAAGCAGAAGATACTTCCTGTTTAGCGAATGGTCCAGTCAGAAACTTGAACCCCGTGCATAATACAAGGGGTCCTTTTTCTATGGCTGAAATTGACAATATAGGTCCTAAGGTTAAAATTTAGCCTAGGAGTCATTTTTTATTGGTGGCTTTTGGCCACCATCTTGGAAAATGGCGGCCGATGTTCACTTTTCTGATCATATCTCCATAACTGTTGGATATATGAAAAAAAGGTTTCAAACAAAAGTTAAAGATCATAAAAACAATACATCTTTCGGTCCTTATAACTTTTGCTTTATCTCTTACGGCTTTCGAGGAAAACGTAAATTAAAAATAATGTCTTGTTTTTTAGTTTTTGGGAGTTTACCATATAAATTACTTTTAACATGTAGATTAATCTTCAAGATGGGGAAGTTAATCAATCTTGATCAATCTCTCTTGTCTATGTCTGTTTTTTTATCAAGTTTGACTATTTCCATCTCTGATTCATCTATGTCTACTTCTGACACAATCCTTCATATTTACAACACACTGTTGAGCAAACCAGGCCTGCCCTTTTGCACTCACAAGAAACATATCAATTCTTACAATTGCAAGATATTAAGTGCATGATTTTCTCTGGTGCTGGTGGAAGAGTTCTTGGTATACGTTGTAGTAAATTGCCAACCAAACTCCATCCCCACTGACAAGAATCCAAATCATTCCCAAGCCACTTGTGAACTTGATGCTATTCACGAAAGCTGAGTTGGGCAGAAGCAGTTGATACTGGGTCGTAGCGTGGCTAAATCAAAATTACTTTGCAGCTTGTTTCTATCAGTATGGTGGTGGTACATGTAAAATCTGTGCTCATTTAATGTTTTATGTGTTTATTCACCACACAAAGCAATGATAAAATTCTCTCCTGTAACTGCAACTTGGTCTTTGGTAGCATCTCTATCGTTGAAAACGCATAATGAATTTCTAAACCAGTCTTTTTTCAATACATTTAGAAACTCCGACAATTCATGACACAATAGAAGGACATCTTTGACTTCACGATGGATCTCTCGTTGTTTAGATACGTTGAAGATTGAATCCAGATTGAATCCTAAATAACGAAATGTTCTCATTAGTAGTTAGACGTCTCTATCCTGAGTAACAACAATGAGATGGCTGGAAAACAAAGTTATAAAAACCTTCTTCTTTTTAGAATTAGATAAGAAATCAGACTGTGTGTGAGTAACATAAATATGTTCATTACATTGAACTTCAGGAACATATTTTTTTGTAGCATAGCATGTGGGTTTCTCCTTTAGATGTTGGGTAGTCTGGATAACCGTCAAAAATGATAACAGTGTGATTACCAAAATGTGCATTCACATATGACTTGTAAGGGGTCTACTACGTCACAATAAGAAGTTCGTCTTGGCCACACGACACAGTGTAAGAGGTATCCTTCATCGACGAGATAAGTGCATTTCTGTTTAGGAATAATATTTTGCTCCTTTTGTTGTAAAACACCCTGTAGGGAGGATTTTGTTGCTTCTCGCATATTTGATTCATTGACAAGGGCACCCTAAAAAATTGAAACAAAAAATAGAAAATATATCGTATTTCAACAAAACAGTTGATTAACTTCCACATCTTGAAGATTAATCTACGTGTTAAAAGTAATGTATATGGTAAACTCCCCAAAAATAAACATTTTCTCGAAAACCATAAGAGATAGGACAAAAGTTATAAGAACCTAAAGATGCATTTGTTTTATGATCTTTAACTTTTGTTTGAAACATTTTTTTATATTTCCAACAGTTATCGAAATATGATCAAAAAGTTAAAATCGGCCGCCATTTTCCAAGATGGTGGCTAAAAGCCACGAAACTTCCCCCCCCCCCCCCCTCAATTACTTCATAAATATATAAAGTATCACAAAAAAGGGGCCCTTCCTAGCTATCCACGAGTTTAGGTTTTCTGACTGACCCTCTACATTCATCCCCATCTTCCGCTTTTCATTTTATCTAAACATACGATTTATCTTCATTAATATCGTCAAGGAGTTGGATTCGTCTTCTTCCTCTTTTTCCCTCAACCATACTTTCAATTGCATACCTCAGTATAAAATCTCTCCACAACCAATGTCCTAACCAGTTTCTCATCTTTATTGTCTCTACTCTCTTCAGTTGTAGAGATTGGATTGTCGAGAATGGATTGTTTCTACTCTCTTCAGCACTTCTTCATTTCTTACCTTCTGTATCAAACATAATTTTTTTCATTCTTCTCGATATCAACTCTTCAAAGGCTTCCGCAATTATCTTTCTTCATTCTTTCATAGAGTCAACGTTTCTTCTCCATACAACACAATACTTCATACAAACCATTCAATTATTCTCTTACTCAGCTCTTTGTTCGTCGAACCATAGATTGTTCTTCTTTGTGAATGCCCGTTTCGCCATCTATATTCTCCCTTTGATCTCTATTTTGCATTTCATATAATCACTTACTTTCAATAGTACTCAAGGAGAGAAGAAAGTCGAAATACGGGCTAGCATTTTTATTTTTCGAATATCTCCAAAATGTTCCAAGAAATGTACTAAATAACAACTGCAAACATGTCTGAGATATGCTTACTTTATTATGTAGTTGCAAATTTAGATTAGAAGCTAGTGACTGTGATATTAAACACGTAATTCACAGATATGTCATAATCTTGACTTTTGAAACACTGGTCTAAATATGGGCTACCCTTTAAATTTACCTTAAATAATTAAGAAGAAATTTTAACAGTTCAAAATAATGTTCAAGAGTGATTTAGTGATGATAAATGTATATTTACAACCTTCTTTTCTGCACCAGCCCATTCTTTATGTGCTCACCTCGAACACTTGATACACATAACCCATAGGTCTCCATATGTGTTCAGAGAATATGCTGTCCAAGTATATACAATTTACATCATCATCGGGGTTTTCTTGTATGTGTGCACACACTTTTCTATACTTAAGCTGTGGTAATCTTCATTTGTTTTCATAGCTATTCAGTGAATATGACATCCAACAACTCTTCTCTTTCTAGGACATATACCATGACTTACCGGAGCATTCTTGTTGTAGTCTGCCTTCTGTTGAAGGAAACATCAGCTTTGGAAGGAAAGATTTCACAGTACCTTGATGAAAATAGTACCAAATATCATTATCTCACAAACATGATTTTCCAAATATCTGTAAAGAATTTCAAGAAACAGAACTGTATCTCCCTTGTCACCGATGAAGAAAACATAAATAATAATGTAATTGATAAATTGTTCATGGATCTTGTTCACCCAATAATTCATTATATAGTGAATGAAACTCTACTAAAACAAAACACTATTTGTTCTATCGATATACCCATCCCAAAAACGTGTTCAGCGCACATTCTTATGTTTGAATACAACGTTACTTTGATGTACTATTTAACTTATTTGCACTATTGTGAGTATCCTTTGCTTTCACATAAGTACTTGTTGATAGCGTCTAATGCACGTAGCATCACACAACACGAATTGTTCAAAGCCATAGCACATGTTCCCTATTTGGTAGCCGCAGAACCCATTGATATTACCAACGACAATGGTATTGCAGAATTCAATTTGTACCAATATCCTTGCGCGTATGACACATTAGGAGAAAAGAAACTCCTTGATAAGTGGAATGGCTGGCATTTCCTACGAAATCAAGATCTTTACCCACAGAAATGTGAGAAACTACATGGATCACGTCTAAGAATTACTACTTATACTTATCCACCTTATACAATGTACAAAGAACCTCCGTCTCTTCAAACTGCAGATGGATTGGATATTCGTATTCTCCGGCAATTAGTCGAAACGTATAAATTCACACCTATCTTCAATCCATTGCAAGAAAAACTAAATTACGGTAGAAAGACTGAGAATGGGACTTGGGATGGTATGAAAGGAGACCTTCATTATGATATAGCAGATTTAGGAATCGGTGCAATAATGTTAAGGTTTCTTGAGCCTATGCCTTGGAGCTTCCTGGTTCCATATTACTTTGATTGTTATTCTGGACTTGTGGCTAAACCAAAACCTCTGCCATACTGGATGATTATCATATTGCCATTTACATCTATAGTGTGGATATCATTCCTACTCACCATTACAGTTGGTACAATCTTTCACTATCTGTTGGATATCGCATCTTCTACTTTTCTAAGAGAGTCAGCTGGACAGCGGTATGAATCTTTGTTGATGATCTACAGTCGTGTAATTAGTCTATGTGCTCAAGTGGCTCTACCAACATTGCCAAGAGGAAATACAATGAGAATTGTTGTTGCTGCTTGGTGGATTATGACTATGTTGATTGCAGCATTCTACTCAACTAAGTTACACGTACTTCTTTACTTCCCACCAGAAAGTATTCCTATTAAAACATTTGAAGATCTACTTCAGAGTAACTTAAAAATATCACATACAAGACCTTATGCTTCACGATGGGAGGATCTTGGCATCAAACCAGATAGGTACATCATGCTTCCAGCCGACAAACTCTTAAAGGGAGTGTTCGAAGGTAAACTTGCTTACTTAAGTAAAGCCAAACACCTTGAACACCTTGCGGAAACTAAATTCCTAGATAAACACCACCAACCTACTATGACCACTCTTAAGGAATGTGTTACGATAAATCCTATTGGAATTGCAGTAAGGTTAAATTCTGCTTTGAAGCCAGTCATGGATCGTCTTGTGTTCAGATTATTAGAATCTGGCCTTATCGACTTCTGGTATAATAGTGTTGTTGGAAGTTTAGACATTGGAAACTCGGAAGAAGCCTCTGATGAAGAGGATAATACTTTAAAGACCTTGTCAGTACGTCACTTGGAAGGTGCTTTCATGTTGCTATTATTTGGATTGTTTCTATCATTAGTATCATTTGTTTTAGAGATATTAAGGATTTTTTTCCAAGAGCATATGCAAAAGTAAGAACGTCTGAAGAAAAGTATCTGTCAAGATACTGCGTTACCATTTTTAGGTATCTCTCTCCTACCAACGAAATCATTGTCATTGACGTTGAATTAAGAATAGTTTGTCGTTGAAGAGTGACACTAAGGTTTTCAGGGAGTTCTTTAGAATAATATGTTATAGTGTGTTGTATGGAGTTAAATGAAACTTTTAACTTCTTGGTTTCTTAATTAGAAAATTGCGTACATTGAACTGCATTTAACTTTTGAGGCCTTTCGGAATCTTCGGCTCCAGCCAAAGTGAATTACAGGGTATTTCTACCCGGTGGAATGTGCTACAATCCAACTTCCTGGTGATGATGTTAGTATCATGCTTCCAAGTGCTGCACAACGTTTATAGAACGTAACGACTACCTTTAATAGTTATTAACCTTCCTATTAAGATTCATACTTTCTTGTATTTTCTTCCCAAAGAATGATGTTACAATAGCTCTATGAAGTGTATATAATAGAGAATTTAAATGTGATTCCCATGTGAAAAAAAAACTCGCCCTTTCTGCAGAATCACCTGCCATTCACTGTAATAAAAATAAAAGTGAAACTAAGTAAAAGATATCTTGCGATACTTCACTAGCTAGTTTTAATACTTATGGATATTCTTTGTTAAAGTATTACTTTTCCAAAAGAAAGTTCACATTTAAATGCCATATTATGCAGTTTATATCATCTAGTATGTGATTAGGTACTGTACACAATACTATTTAACTTTGAAACAAAGGAATAGTTGTATGTTTTAAACGTTAAGTAAGAACTAAATTTGAAAATAGGATTTCAATTATCTAGTGAGGAATTTCTATACCAGCAGATACATTTCGCATTTGAAATCTGCTATTAGCAATTGAAAGCAGTTTAGAACCTATGCTGTTATACCAAACTGTTATTTACAGTCAAAGAGGGACTATGTTATTAGCTAGTGCATTCGGATAATTATGAAAACTCCCGAAAGTTATAGTGGTCATATACCCTTCACAGCAATTGCCAACGAAAATAATAATAGCACCAGCGAGTGTGTAAATGTCAAGTACAACGGGAAAGATAATATTGTTATTAACACTGTCAATAAAGAACAATAAATAAGATTTTTTTTCTTTAATTTGAGAATGTTATGTGTAATTACTATGCTTAAATGGAATCTTTGCATTTATCCTTAAATAATAACTGACTTATAAAGTGTCAAAGTATGTTGGACTTGTTGTGGTAACTCTCTTTAAACTAATATCGACTTGAGAAGCAATACATTGTATAAAGAAGTTGCATCAGATTTAAAAAAATGGCTATAATTCTTTTTCCTATTGTTTACTAGAGTTTAATGTAACAAGGTGTATATCAAATTTACACAGTGGTTTCAATTAGTTAATCATTGCAATGCGGGTGAAAAGTGTTTCATCTTCATAGAACTGAACTTTTTTAATGACAGACTTGCGAACACTGTTTTTATTATAATATCGTTACTCAACTATTTTTACCAGCGTTAAATTCAATAACTCTTGGATACGTTTTATGAGATATGGTATTCAAAGTCAATAAATCCATTTTGCGAGGATTACTCTTCAAACACGAGAGTTATACATTTAGACAGAAGGACTAAACAATAGTTGGCTTCAAGAGGTAATATTTATGTATTAAATGTATGCGTCCATAGTTTTGGCTACTAATAATAATTTCGATCAGACGACAACCAATCGCGCTGTTATATGGAAAATGTCATAACCATTGAATTACTTGTTTGCAGTTATAAGGATAGTTTTCCTACCAGTTATAATAAGTATATACTCTGTGCTAATTAGTATGGGATTCACTTTAGTACTGGGTCACATTGTAGTAATCCTAACGATGTATGGAATTGTACTTGCGAAGTCAAGTCGCAGGAGTACTTAGCGATAAGCAGCAGATAAAATTCAGATCTTACAATCAACTAAAATTTAAGTTAATTAGCCGAGCACAGCAATCATGAGTATCTGGTATCATTTGTACCAGATGAATTACTAAAACTGTTATAAAAATAATAAACCGAATCAGCCGCGCGTTTACTTTTTTTAAAAAATAAGTTGTGATAATGTATTGATGATGTCAGAAACTTGTCTTCATCATGTTAATTTGTTATGACTGTCGCAAATAAAATAATAATTCCGTACTTCAATAAAAATATCTAATTGAATTGATTAATTATTTACAAATGAAGAAAATTTAAACTTCAACGTTTGATTAGATATTCTTGTTAGGTATCTTTGGTTCATATTTGTATAAGTGCTAATAACTTGTATACTTATTGTAGTGATATCTTAATAGAGGCAGGAATACGCCACTACTTGGAAGAACCCAGACACAAAAGAAAGCGTGAATCAGGAACTGCATTCCTGAGAATCAATCAACTGAATAAATAGCGGTGACACGAGTTTGCCGCAAGCTGAGAATCATAAACACCCACGATGAGGATATGCCATCGGTCCTGCGGTCGTGCTATCAACCTTGGACCAACTGCTAGATGGTCCTTCTAGTAGTCTCCAGCGCCGAGCACGGCCCTTGCCGATCCTGCATTTAAAAGCCACTCATTGGGATAATGATGTGGGCGTTACTTTAGAACAGCGAGCTAGCTGTGCCTCCATCAGATTCCGCCACCTGCGCCCCTATTCTGAGGTTCTGGGTTCTAGTCACGCTGACATCCACAGATGGGTATTCCTACGATTGGGTAAGCGAGACCTGTATTCGCTTGTTTGGCTTAGTTTTAGCGAGATGATGTGTTCTAGTTGCCCGTCAGTCCTTGGTTAGAACCTGTGTACGCATGGGATAATAAATACTCCCTTTTGGTTTTAGAATAGTGCATATTATTTATGTATCCTGGTGCTTGCCCGATACATATGTCTACCTTCTGACTACGTAATAAGCCCCCGGAGTACTATCCTAGCATTCGCCTCCTTTTGGTAAGGATTTCCTCAGTCACACCATGCGCATGGCGGAGTGGTGCTCAGACTGCGATAGACGAATGTCTATAAGTCAACAATCTATACTCCTAAAATAGAAATTGGTGGGATATTTTGGTTCAAAGGCTACCTTAATCAAATATTTGGAGTTAAAATTATATTAAAATCGAGTAGCAATTAGTTTTCTCGGAACAAACCAAATCTTGTCATCTTTTTCCGGTATTTCTCTTGTGTGGAAAATAATTACTTGCTTAATAATGTTATTCCCCTTGTTCTTACTATTTTATTTTATACTGTGAATTTATATATTTGATATTTACTGTTAAAATCTGTATTATATATGTTAAATAAGGTAGGAGTCCGAATATGGCCCATCTTAACTTTGTTGACTTTTTTTTCACTAAGAAAGACTAGGCCTATTTATTCGTGCGAATCGACTGAACTATCAAGTTGGGAGACTAATTGAACAAATAAAAGAAAACTGCTTCCTAGAAATAACGTATAAAAATAATAATAAATCGGAAACTAAAATGTTGCGAGTGGGCCATTTTGGGAACATGGTGTTTCCAATATGGCCCGCTATAGAAAATAAGAGCGTATTGCAAAAGTGATGTGTAATATATCTGTATTACTCATATATGCTACATACTGAGAGATATACATTACAAGCGTACATAATTTATATGACATTGCACAACCAACAATTCTATTAATAAATGCCAAAATTTGTGAAAAACAAGTGAATATACAAGAAGAGAAAAATATGAGTAAATAAGAAGAAGTGTAACACAAACGAAGAAGTTTAGAATGTCACGTCTCACATTAGGGACAAAGAAGTGGTCCGTGATCTTTAGCGGTGATTTCAACATACTCTTTAAGAACGTATTTGTGCGACGACACACAAAGATGCATGTCTTCAACCTTGTCTGCCTGACAAAGGTAACAAAACCAAGATTCACAAGACTTGGAGCAACTCAGTGTCGGTTCTTCAGGACTATTAGAAGCAGTTGCAGAAATTCTGGTCGTTTTAAACGTGATGACACTTCCTTTGTTTTGGTTTTAATCTTCTTATTCTTTGTATTGGAATTGGTAGCTTCCTTATTACCCAGCATTATCTTCGTTTTAAGTACTAAACATTATGATGATGAATGTTCAGTACAAACATTTCAAATACCCAATTCTTTCATTTTAAACCGTTATGACTGTTTAAAATGCCCAATATGGCGGTGGACCATATTGCGCACTATTGACCTCTACTTTTTCTGACGCCTGCTAGTTACACAACGCAATACATTGCGTCACACACATTTTATGTTCACGTATGCTCACATAGCTACATTATCCATGCATTATACTGATTGGGTTTTCAACAATAGATACTGAAACGAAACATTACTTGCCTTGCTAAAAGAACAGCAAAATATTTTCTTGCTCAATATGTCACTCCAACTGGAGCTGCTGCCGCTCACGCCACTCGCAAACAAATATGTCGCTCAAAAATGCTCTCTCTTGTCATGAGGATATAATTTACGGTGACATTTCGTAGCACCAACGGAAAGCTGCAGAGATCTCGGGTGGGTGGGCCATATTAGGGACCCGGGCCATAATCGGTCCACTCACCTTATATGTATGCCAAAATATGTTTCTAAGTATGTAAAATACTTATGTATATTGTATGCGACTTTGACCATATCTAATTGCAATAATGCTGCCATTTGATGTATAAAGAATAAATAAATACAATAAATAGAAACATACTTTAGACAATTTTAGCATTTAATAGAGAAATGGCGTTATCTCCTGGTTTTTACTATTTTAGTTTCTGACAGTGAATTTATATTTTTAAAAAATATGTATCTGATATTTACATTTAAAATCACTAGTATATACTGTATAATAAAATATATGTATGCCAAAATATGTTTGTATGTTTTTGTGTAACTTTGACCACATCTAAATGCAATATTGTTGCCATGTGATGTATAAAGACTAAATAAACAAAATAAATAAGCAAACACTTTTTCACTTGAACATTACCTGCGAGTACATTACATGTCACGAAAAGGTTATGTTTTTGAGTATGAAATGTGTTTCGACATGTGGATAATTACATGTGCCTGTTTCGGCTGGCTTTTGAGGTCAGTAATACATGTTATGTCCATGTTTAATCACTTGATACAGGGGCTTTACAAGCAACAAGCGATTTACAGGTTCTTTACAAGCCTTACAGGTGCCTGTTTTGGGGCATTTTTTTCTAAATATAGGAAGGCTATGTCCGAAACGACTTAGCGCTCCGTCGAATGCTCCGCTGTTTACCGTTTGTCCCAAACCATGATCAACGGTGCATCTAAAGTTACAGAGTGACGGAACTTCAAACACAGCTTCGCGCTCCGTTAGTGCACCCACAAAGAAATAATTTGTTTGAATTCAGCCTTACTTCACAAAATCGCTTCTTGTTCTTTTCCCACTATACAACTCTCACCAAGAATGTTGAGTGGCTTAGTGGTTGAGCGCTCATCTCTGGTGCGTGAGGTAACGAGATCGATCTCGGTTCGTGCCATATGGACTTGGTGGTGGAAAAACGCCTTGTGCGTACATTTACTCGGTGTTTTCCCGTAATCTCCTACATTTTTCATTCCAGCAATTCTCTCATCACCATCCATTCAACCTCAGCCAAAGTTGCCTAAAGGCTTTAAATTATTTTTTTAAAAATCATCAAGGATGTTAGAATAAAATATTAGCCCTCTAGAGTATATTTGGATCGTAATATGCCCAAGATTTATGGAGATGAAACTGGAAATTCAGTGTATTATACGTTAATTTGTGGTGTAATCTCTTCGTTTGTTTTATGCGACCAGAGAAGTCCTTAGTCTGCACGGCCGTAACGGTATCCAAACTCTGGTTGTCCTGTTTACGGAGCTTCTACTCAGCAAAATAGTTTACACCCTTGCTTTCAATGCGAACTGTTCTGGTTTCGGTCCGTTGTAAAAATTCTCAATTTTCGGTTTGACTCGCTACCCAATTGGACAGCTACCTTAATTAAAAAGTCAGTCAGATAAGCTGCGATGGAGGCTTGTTGAGCTGAACGTCATATCCCCTTTGAAGGAAAACCTTCTGGGAGGCCAATACTGTTTATATGGATTTCGAACAAGGAGATTATTTTTTATTACGAGAGGAGGATAACCTTGAGATAGGTATTGAGAATTTCATACCGACTATCGGTATATTTTGGATACCGACAATTATAGATGTACCGAAATATCGATTTACAGAACGATACACATATATCGAAAGATATTGATATAACAAAATATCTAAAGATATCGATATTCCGAAATACCGATACACCGAAATACCGAATAATATTGAAATAACGAACAAAATCAAAATACCGATAACAAATTTTGAATGTTACCGCAAAACAATGATATTGGGCGATACAGAAGTACTCATGGACGTATGTATTTGGGGGTGGGTCTGGACCCCGACCCGAAATCCCGGTTAATATACAAAAAATAGTATAATTTTACCATAATTATCTATGTTTAGGGTATCTTGCATATCCAGACTGACTTTGGAATTTGAATTTGAATATTTTATTTATGGTCTTTAGACATCTAAGACTGAGGCCGGGATAGGGGGTTGGAAAGGAGTCGACCAGGGCCTATGTTGAAGGTGCAATCCCGGCATTTGCCTGGTGTGACAGAGGAGAAAACCTTAATCAGGATGTTTGGCCACTGAGATCGAACCCACGACCTCCCACTACCACTTTGATACGGCGGCTCTGTACCAACTTTGGAGATGGATCCTCTAAATCAATTGACCCCCTCCGACATTAATTTTTAGTTACGTCTCTGGAAGTACTGAATGGCATTCAAAGATATCGAAATATCAAAAATGGAAAATAGAATAACAACAGAGAATGACAAATCAAATGTGACTGCGGGGAAAACGGTAAAAAGAATTTTATGGGCGGTCACAGAAAGCACTAGATATCCTGCCAGAACAACTTGATCCGTAAGAAATATATTGGTCTTGCGTTTTTGTTGTTATTTTTCCAAACCGAGGATTACCGGGTTCACACCTTCTGTAATTACGTTTCAACAGTGCATCCATTCTTTACCCTGTATTTTAAACCATGCATCTGAAACGAAGCATCTAAAAAGAACAAAGAAAAATACAAAAGAGGAATAGCAAATGAGTGCAAATGTAAACCTTTTAACCTTGCAAGTGTAAGAATGTAGTGTATATTTACAAGAGAGGTAAGCAATGAAATGTTGGCGATCTCAAATCACACACACACACACGAAAAAAAGAAAGAAAAGGTCGATGATTCATATTACAGAATACTGTATACTGCTAATAAACATTAAAAGTAAAGAAGCATTTACATTAACGCACAGACACATTTCGAAATCAAGAAAGAGCACTCATCTTGATAAATTATTGTGCTCTAATTAGGTACTACTTGGGCCCTTCCTGGTAATGAAAACACAGTTGCTGTAGCTTCGCGACTTCACGTGGGGTCAATTAACAAAGAATAACGCAGCGGCAGTTTTAAGGATGGGGTAGAAGCCAGCTTTTCAGCAACATTTTGGTTTAATGCAAATACTGTAGAGCGTTCAGTTTCAGTTTCTCTCATACAGTAAATTTTAGCCCTGTATTGTGTTTCTTCTCAGAATTTAGATCTGCCTACAGAAAGCCAAGCCACATCTACTTTGTTCTCTTTAATTTTTTTTTAAATAATAGACAATATTACTAGAGAATGCTCTGCGCCATTTGCATTATCTTGTTTGCACCTGGTCAAGCGACCCAGAAGTTTGTTTTGGGGAAGTCCGAGGGCTGTCTGGGTGTGAAATTACGTAAAATGCATATAATTGTGCCAATAATAATAATAATAATAATTTCACAAAAACAAAATAATTTTGGGGAGTCCGGATCCCCAGGACTCCCCCTCTACGTACTGCCCTGCCAAGTGACCTATTAACACCACTTGCCCGGTGAAAAGTACTTTTTTGAAGCTTTAAATAGGTACATTCTGAATCAGTCATTTGAAGAGGGTAAAACTTAAAAGCTTGTTTTATAAGCAATAAAACTGTGTGACTTTCAACGTAATAAATGCAAATTTGTTAATGTAATCAGTGATGTGCTTTAAAAAAAATAATAATACTTTTTAAAGACATATGTTTCTTAAACAATTCGTACTAATAATTAAAACTAATGTTGTTTATGCATAACTAAAAGGAAGAGTGTAGGGCGCGCTATCATATAAAGTCACTTTATAAATATTGAATTGGCGCCCCCATGTTTTTCTGTTTAAGAAAAGTATGTCTTTAAAGAGTTTTTTATTGTATTTTTCTAGTTATTTCGATGTTCGGATACTTTTCTCACACTCAAGTTTTGTGACCAAAAATCCCAACGTCGTTGCAGGCTAGTATTTATTTTAGGATAAAGAAGTCCATATTAAAAAAAATATCAAAATATGCTTTTAAATAGATAAATATATAGAAATACTATACATGAAAGTAACAATGAAATATTGTATTGTTACCCGACTTACGTCACTATGCAAAATTTCATTACTCAATGACGTCGAGAAATGAGTTAAATTAACGTTGTAAGATTTGAGGACACCACGCACGAACCATTGTGAACTAAAAAAAAGAATGTGAAAAGATGTCCAGGCTCTACCACCTGGAATCTGTTGCGTAATGTCGGTTATTACATGAGAAGTGGAGAAGATTAGCTTCCCTCAATTTTGAGCAGATATGGTATGGTAAGGAAGATATTAGAATGTGTAATATATTAGAACGGGTAATATATAGTAAACGGAGATACACCAGGTTTTGGGAAATTTTGTCCTGACGCCCCAAGGACTGAAACACACCACTGAATCTACCTCACTGCTTACAAGGAACACGGTGTCACAGAAGTAGGCACTCATTTGTGGTGCATGAGGTCCCCGGTTCGACCCCGGCTCATGACATGTGGATTTTATTGTTGACAAATACCATATGCGTGGTTCTCTGTTTCCTTCCACTTTCTTCAACTCATCAATGCTCCCATTATCAGTCTGGTGAGACATAGTTGCCTAAAGGCCGTAAAATAAATTCAATTCAGTGTTCATAAATTAACACTAACACTCGATTGCAAAGACGTAGTCGTAATGGTTTTAGGCTAAACTGCTGCATTCTAAATTAATGTTTAAGCCTAAGCCTTACTTAAACTAAGTTTAAACTCCACCTTTGCAATCGGCCCTAAGCGTTCAGAGAGTTGTTTGACGTCATATTTTGGCTGTCCAATCAACACTAAAATGATTGTGCTTATAGCACAGTACGTCAAGTTTTGGACAGGGTTTATTCTTGGGCCTGACCTGGTGACACGATTTAGGTCTCCTTACCCAGAGGACAAAGTAGAGCATTTAATTATTTCCTTGCGTTTAAACAGTGTCTTTCAGGGGGAACCGGGACCGGTGTTACCCCTAGAGCACGAAAAATTCGGAACTGAAGTTCATAAAGTTCTCAGACCGGGTCACCCAATGTTCGGGTCAGACCGGGTCACCAAATCTGAGCCTGGTTTCAGCTCTGCCTCTATATGTAATAGTATTCATTTTCTCAGAATTTCGGAAGAATTCAGCATTTCAATATTCCGATATTGTTTAGTATATTGATACTGTTTGGTATTTCGGTATATTGATATTTCGGCGTTTCGGTACATCGATATTTCGGTATGGGCGATACCGAATTTTCGGTATTCGAAACTAGCGATTTCGGTATATCGATTTTTTTGACAACCCTAGGATAATATAATATGTTTCGTTTCAGTCCTTAAACTGTATTTGGACCATCATCTGTAAAGGAAATTGAATTATTACTGCCTGTGCTTTCATTCTCAATGAGAACAACTTAATAATATTTTAGTTGGTAACGTTATAATTAGTATCCAAACAGCGTATTTTTAAATGACAAGTGGACAAAGTAAGACACAGCACTTCACACTTTTCCAGCAATGATTCATTGTATTAGTAATTGATGAGCAAAACAAACATGTTGCTACACCTGCTTGATAATAAACATGGTAATAACAGGACGACACATGTGTTTATCAGAGTAATCAATCAATATGCACATGAGGAACACGTGCAAAGCACTATTTTAACTGCTTTCTCACTGCAAAACAAAAATAACGACACTCTTTCGGAAAACTAGACGATAAATAATATTGTTTGCATCCCTATTCAGAGGTAAAGATTCCAAATTGTACTTTAAAATAACCTTTCTTAAAAACTTTCTTTTGGAACACTCATTAAAACATTAATCGATTCTTAGCTGTAAGGCATTATTGGTTCGTATATTAAATTGTGTTGTAGAAGTAATCTTACATTTGTTATCAAGTCATAACTTGTTTTCAACGTTTGGGGCAAACCCTTTACTCAGATGTCTTAACCACTACAGTAAGCTAACAACTCCTAAACGGCAGCTTGACGACAGGCACACCAGTCAAGATTAATGACGACTTCTGATGTAAAGTTCCTGTACTGATTGAATCGTCAAAAGTGTAAAACTTAATTGTTATGGAAGTACGTTTAAGTACGACTCGTGCTGGAAATGATAATAAATGTAGCGCGTATGTAACATTACTGTACCTAGCCTCTAGGCAGAGTATGTAGATTCTGGAGAAGCTATGTTAGGGTCAGGTCTTTATTTGTTTGAGCAGTGCAAGGATTGCACATAGTAGTGAGGAAGACTGACTATCTTATTTCCGAGCAGTAAGATGAGAAATAAATTAGCTTCACGAAGTCTAAGTGAACCCAAGTAATGATACCAAGCCATGTGAGGTGAGTACATTGAGATATATCAGCAATTATTTATATGTTTGAAAGGAGGAATGATGGAGTAGTGTTGTCACATTTCAATAAGTACATCTGGCGCTTTTTTTTTAAACAGAAATTAGATCAAGAATATGATTTTGGAGGTGATTGAGGAGTATGGAGTGTCATTAGATCAAAGTTGAAATGTAACTGTATGAGAGAGTGCGAGAGATGTGAACATTTTATTCTGGGGGAATTATCATGGGTATTATCCCTAAGGTACGAAAAATACCCTTCAGAATTTTCTAATAACTGCTAATGGCATACATACACGAAAAACGAAAGTGTCGTCGGAGGTGTACAAACACCTTCAGGAGAGATTTCGTTGCAAGAAAGTCTGAGATATGGCAACGATGTAATATATGCGCAGCTACGTTCGTGATTTCGATATTAACTTGTTCGCTGTAACCCTAATATAATACCAAGACTGCTTGTGCGTTTATAGTACTGTATCTCCCTTAATCAGCAACACTGTAGAACCAACGTACTCTGGTTCTAAAGAGGTGAATAGATAGATTCATTATTACATATACCCACTTTCCAAATTCTTACTTCCGCTTGTTCTACAAAACTTACGTTTTGGCTCTTATATCCCATAGCATTTAATGATCTTTAAATATACAATTAAATGTTATTTCCGCATTCACAGCTTCAAATTAACTAAAGATCAAGTGCATTATTTCTTGATACGTTTCTAATTTGTAATCACGATAGTAGTTGTAACCTAGTAAAAATATATTCTAATATCTGTTCTCTTTTTAGGACCTCAGCCATGAATCAATGGAGTGTTGTTATTTTAATCTGTATTCTCTTGAAGCAAACGTCAACTCTAAATGGAATGGTTGAAGACGATGACGCTAGTAACTTCAAATATCATAGTCTCACACGTTTGATCTTACAAGTGCTTTTGAGGAATTTCAAGCAACAGCATTGCGTTTCCTTTGTGACGGATCAAATCAATATCTATCAAAATACCTTGGAAAGATTTCTCAAGGAATTTCCTCACCCAGTTATTTACTATTTCATGAACGAAACTGTACTGAAACAAGTCACCACTTGTTCTATTGATATACTCATCCCAAAATCGTGTTCAACGCACATTCTTATATTTGTATCCAATGTTATGCTGAAGGACTATTTAACTTATTTACACTATTGTGAGTATCCTTTGCTTTCACAAAAGGTTTTGTTGATAACATCGAATCTAAGCACGACCACAAAACACGAAATGTTCCAACTTATATCACATATTCCGTATTTAGTAGCAGCAGAACCCACTTATATTCCAATTGACAATGAGAACGCAGAGTTCAAATTATACCAATATCCCTGTGTGTATGATATATTCGGTAAAAAGAAACTCCTGGACATGTGGAATGGCTTACGTTTCGTAAGAAAACAAAATCTGTTTCCGTATAAATGTGAGAAACTAAATGGTTCATATTTAAGAATTACTTCACATACTTATCCACCTTATACGCTGTACAAAGATCCTCCGTCACTCGAAACTGCAGATGGGTTGGATATTCATATTCTCCGACAATTAGCCGAGACGTTCGAATTTTCACCAATCTTTAATCCACTACAGCAAAAACTGACATATGGACGAAAGACTCCAAATGGTTCGTGGGATGGTATGAAAGGAGACCTTTATTATGACATAGCAGATGTGGGAGTAGGTGGAATAATGATGAGGTTTCTTGAGCCTATGCCTTGGAGCTTTCTGGTACCATATTACTTTGATTGTTATTCTGGACTTGTGGCTAAACCAAAACCTCTGCCATACTGGATGATTATCATATTGCCATTTACATCTATAGTGTGGATATCGTTCCTACTCACCATTACAGTTGGTACGATCTTTCAGTATCTGTTGGATATCGCATCTTCTGCTTTTCTAAGAGAGTCAGTTGGACAGCGGTATGAATCTTTGTTGATGATCTACAGTCGTGTAATTAGTCTATGTGCTCAAGTGCCTATACCAACACTGCCAAGAGGAAATACAATGAGAATTGTTGTTGCTGCTTGGTGGATTATGACTATGTTGATTGCAGAATTCTACTCAACTAAGTTACACGTACTTCTTTATTCTCCACCATTAAGTATTCCTCTTAAAACATTTGAAGATCTACTCCACAGTAATTTAAAAATATCACATACAAGACACTTTTCTTCAATGTGGGAAGATATTGGTGTCCCTTTAGACAAGTTTATCGTGCTACCAGAAGACAAAATCTTACTCGGAGTTTTCAAAGGTGAACTTGCATATTTAAGTAAAACCAAACATCTTGACTACCTTACAAAAACTAAATTTTTAGATCAAAACCATCAACCTACTATGATCACCCTAAATGAATGTATTACAACTAACCCTATTGGAATTGCAGTAAGGTTAAACTCTGCTTTGAAACCAGTCATGGATCGTCTTGTGTTCAGATTATTAGAATCTGGCCTCATCGACTTCTGGTACAACAGCGTTGTTGGAAGTTTAGACATTGGAACCTTTGAAGAAGTATCTAATGAAGAGGAGCATGTTCTAATGTCATTATCACTATGTCACTTGGAAGGTGCTTTCATGTTGGTATTATGTGGATGGCTTATATCAGTGATGTCATTTATTACAGAGATATTAAGGAAATCATGTGGAGCATAGATACGAACGTCTAAACATAACTGTATTGTATAGACTGTAACATTATTTTTAAGGAAGTCCGTCCTAATTATAGGTTCATTATTCCTGTTGAATTGAGACTAGTTTGTCATTAATAATTAGCATTAAAAGCTTCACCGAGCACATTTTAAGTGGTTTCTAGTTGTTTTAAGGAAAGAAGAAGTGCTAACGTGAGTCAAGAAGAATTTAGCGGACCAGAATAGCTTGGATTTTTGTTTGGCATTTCTACAGTTATTATGTATTCCGAAGACACGTATTAAAAACAGAGAATAGATATTTGATTAGACATTTTCTATTCAACTAAATCTGGACTATTCATAATTTTTTCTCTCCATAAACTGACACTTCTTTTAATTCTACACAATTTGTGAAGTAGAATATATATATTGTAAAGTTCGACATATGCCCAAATGACTGTAATTTCACAAAACGAGGTTGAGAAGAAGGCAAGACAGGTTTGTTTTGAGATACTCCATTAGATACTTTTAAATAATGCTTCATTAGATTCTTGGGTCTCTAGTATGTTTTTTTTTTTTGTTACGTTACTGTGTTTTGTTACTGCTTCTATTAATCAAGTCTAGTAAGTGGTAAAACGAATAAATGAGCTTTGATCTATTATTTTAACTGATCAACTCGTCTTAACAACAGCTGAAATCAAAGTGATCCTTGTTTAAGGACGTGTTTAAGCTTCTTAAATATTATTTATAGATGATAACTTTCAATTATAAGAATTGTATGGTGTACAAATAATTCGTTTCTACTTTCTTCTTCTTTATTTCTGGTTCTGGTTTAAATCATCTTACGACAAGAATTATTACGAGTACCATATCATGAGAATCTTAGTGAGCGGCCGTAGCTCAGTTGGGTGAGTGTTGGCTTAGAATTCAGAATGTCTTTGGAACGATCCCACTGACTGCTTATTCTGACTAAAGTTTTTCCACTTTTTTTTCTTTCAGTAACACCAAACTATTGGCACCTACAAAACTAGATGCTGGCCGCTACCTTCCATCATCGTCTCCATCACCCTATCATGGCCTGAGCCTTAGATGCCTAGAAGACATAAATAAAATTCAAAATTCAAATCAAGAAAGTCTTGATAGTTATGCAAAATAGTCTTAATAGTAATCAGGGAAAATATAGGTAATGTCGCCCTTGGGGGCCTTATTATAGTCAAAGAAGGGTTTCTTAAAAGTAAATTAGTCTGTTGGAATAGCAGTCATGAAAAACACCCTAAAATCTATAACTAAAGCCCGAATGTTAAGTAAAAATGGCTAGTCTTTATTTCTAGAGAAATAAGAAGGACTAGATTTATTCTATTTTAACGTCTTAAGCATGCTTATACAGTTATTATCTTTTTCCTATTTCATAACATAAGGATTTTCTTTAAACTTAGGTGTTTATTTATGCCTATCGCCATGCTTTTTAACAAATTCGTTCTACGTTTTCTTGGCTTTTCTTTAGTTGACTTGACCTTTTCTTGGCTTCGCCGGAGCTTTTTCTTGTTTATCTCAGCTGAGTACAAGAGCAAATGTTTATCAAAGTTAATAGTAGTTGCTCATAGCAAAGAAGTGTAGCAGTCCTTGATTTGGCATGACTTTTGAAACACTGTGGGGTGTTGAAAACTACAAAACGTTTCTCTTAGTACTGACTGAGGAATAGATTTTTCAAAGTTCGGATGGCATAGGTTTCCCTTGGTAGTACGCCGCAATGTTCTGCGCAGCTAGACACACCATTCTTGTTCTGGTCGTTAAAGTTGAACTCCCTATATGAGGTGTAACAACTGAAATAAACAAAAATAAAAATAATTGGTTTCGATGTTTTATTTTTAAAACTATACAACTGAAATTTCCAATGTCAGAAAGAACTAAGTCAAAATAACTCATTTTTTCTCTTACCCGTTGAATCTATACAAGAGATCATCACACTTAAAAGGAACTACGAATGGCCTTTCATTAACAGTAATTCAATACCGTTAGATTTACAGTACGTGTTAAAACGCACCAAGTCATTGACTTGATTCTTTCTGTCAAAGTACCTGCTTGTAATGTTTTGACTCACTGATGAACGTGATGTCTGAATTAAGTCGAGATGTTCTCGATAGATTGCAGCTGAGTATGTGTCTAATTATTCTGTGAATGTTGATTCTGAAATTGACTTGACTTATCTTGTACGAAAATGTGAATTATATTTCTTCTTTTGACTGGCGAATCGTCCAGAAACTTTAGTGTGTTCATAAACTTCGGAACTTCGTTAAGCGTTATATCTGCGGGTTCAGAGCTTATATCTATGTTCTCATAGTTCGTTTGTTATTGCACTACTTAAACTAAAACTTTAAATATTGCTAATTATATCCACAACTTCTGGGCAAAATTAATTATTGTTCTCCTTGAAAAATCATATTCTTGTAAAATGCCTATCAGCGCTGACAAGATACAAGATTTAGAGAAAGTCTATTAATATGTACGTCACATCCTTGACTCAAATTACTTTTATAACGAAATACTGGCTTGGCTAAAAGAGTGAAACAAGTTCAAGCAGGTGGAAAGATTCAACCAGATATTTATAGTTATTTTGTTATAAATAAAGCACAAATAACATTATTTTATTATAATTGTCTACATACACATTTCTAGTATAATTTGAAATTTTTATTTTTGAATAAAGATTCCCCTATAACACTCATATTAACATCATACCACTAACATTCCTTCCCCCTTTTTTTATTGAATACTATGATAAAAGGAACTAAGTCATATTTTGAAATTTCGCCATAAATCACAAAACTAAATTTTTCAATATCTAGGAAAGTGAAAAAAAACTCTTCTTTGGACTCATAAAAGAACCAGGAAAGTGATACTTCATTTTATAGAACACAATTTAAGTGGAAACCTTTTATATTGCTCACCTGAAAAATTAGTTTTTTTTTTCCTTACTTAGTTCCTTGTAACGTTGGAGGATTCAATTTATATTTTTTACAAACGTAACTTCTCACTGAAAGTGAATACAATGTAGTTCTTGAAAGAGGTATTAGAAGCAACAAATAGAAGTTAATCTGTTTCGTAAAGTATTCAGTTTCAATCAAACCCTACAAGAACCACTTCTTATCAGATTTGATAAACAGCAAGACCTTCAAGTCTACAGAAATAAGAAATCTTTTCTGTTATCTGTACACAATTATTTTGGTCAAGAAGGTTACGATAGATAAAATGGTATATGTAGTAACGGTTTATTAAAAAGATTTGTTCGGGCGGTTTGCTCAGCATTGCAATATCTGCACTGGAAGTGTAAGGCTGTACAGAATTGTGTTAAGGAATGTGACGTCACAGTGTCTACTCGTGTAATCACATGCAGCTCTCACTCGAACGGATAGGTGTTTCTTTCCTTCTGCTAGCTCGTAACGCCGTGCTCGTAATATCTTCTTACACACACACTGAGAACGCATCACAAATGTCAATTGTCTGCACTCGGCTACACTCGCTTCCGAGTCGGCACAGTGCACTCACACCGGCTATCCGAACAATTCGGGTGTAAGCTGCAGCACTCACTCGAACGCAAAAGTACACGCTAGTGTGCACTAGTTCGAAGAGTCTCGCCAAACAAACTATTAGTTAAACAGATAACTTTACTCTCTCGATAGACAAGACAGATAAAGCAAACTAACCTTTCTCGAACGAAACAAAAGCGGACAAAGAAGAGGTTTTCGAAACATAGGTTGACCCTACCGCTTTGCAAATGCAAAATATTTCTGACCCTGAGAAACTCTTTTAGCGCTGTGCACCCACACACGGATCCAGTGATGTCAATTCGTGTTCCTGTAGTATTGTTTGTGTTCCACAAATTCTTCTTTAATACAACGTGTGCTTGCTATTGAAATCCATGCCAGTTTATTATCTTTTCGAAGTATAATTGAAGCATTGCGTGTCAGAAGTTGGTAAGTCCACTTTTGTCGATTTTGAGATAAGCATTAATTCTATCCCACTTTTTTATGTAGGAGAGAGCGTGGCAAGGACACCTTAATCATATATTGAGCTACAATTCTCATTCTAATAAAAGAAGCTTCCATTAGAAAGCTTTAGTCTCAAATGACTACAATTTGAACATCAAAGCAACAGTGGAACACCGATATCAAAAAGTAAAGGCTGTGAGTGGTCCCTTGTACACCGTGTAATGGTATAATGGAAAAGAAATGTCAGAAAACATATATTTGAAAAAGATGTTTTCTTTTAGTACTCCATCTTCATATTACAATACAACAAGCTCTTTGTAATATTACTACGACACGAAGCTATGCGATAGTGTTACAGAAGTCATGGATAATTCATTTTGACCATAAACCTTTTCTTGCTTGGCCAATTCGGCTCGCTAACAAAAGAAAATGAGACAGCTGTTCTACAGAAAAACTTCCACACTCCATCCGTGCTCATATCTGCCCCAACGCACTTGTTTCTACTATTCGCTTTACTGTATTGCTTTATTTGCTTCTTAGATACATTGGGAGCTGCTTATCATCAGTAAAAAATGTAGCTGTTCAAACGACTTAATGTATATCGTTCAACTCTGTGTGCGTTACAGATTACATTTAATAACCTAGTAACAACATTTTATAATACTTTCCTCGAAAACAGCATTTTCTTTCTTCTTTCAGAAAGAAACCACTTTCTTCTTCCGGTGACACCGTACACAACTGCAGCTGTGCATGTGGGATTGCGTCATACTACACCGGATTGGCTGGTGCGTATGGCGTAATATCACGCTGGACCTCTTCGCCTCACCGTCCTCATCGCCAGTGGTGTAGTGGTAAAATAAATAGTACCAGGCGGTCTCGTCCCTTCAGTGTTTTCTTATATAGACATCTTCGTGTCACTAACACGTCTGTTTCGAGACATTCGAGAATAGAGTGGCGCATATTCGACTTTCATAAGTTGAATAAATGTTATCGTAACTTTCCAATTTCTCCCATAATGCATCAAATACAGAATTCCAATTTGTAATATAAATGAAAAAATATTCTGATATGCATATTAAAATCTTTGAAGTAGAGGACAAATCAAGGGTTAAATATAAAGCATTATGTAAACTCATTTTCGTATTATGTAAACGTGTTAGTGTAAAAAAAAAAATAACTCTCAGTACACGTTTCAGCATGACTGCATAACAAATGGAATATTTAGTCACCTATCAGAACAGTTTCCATGTTCCCCTCTCCTCCTCTTCCTCGTCCGCACACTGGCGAGTTCTGGTGTCATTCGCTGAACGGTGGTGCAGTAACCAAGAAGTAATGTAGGGGCAGGTGTTCCATTTAGAAAGTGGTGGTCCATTCAGTTTTATAAACATCGCACATGAAACATTCTGTATCAGTAGTTTTGTTCTAAGTTTATTTTCAATTATGTTCATTGCAATGAATCTACGTTCACACTCAGCTGTGCTGCATGGTATTGACTGAACTGCACTTGTTAAGGGGAGCAGGGTGTTCGGAATTTTCTTTTCGCCTTCGTCTAAGTATTCCCGAAAACTATTTACTATTGTTCTTACATTAGGGAGACGAAATTGTGAACAGATTCTCATTACACTCTCTTCACCGTACCTCAGATTATTTTTACAGTCTTCCGGCCACATGTAAGGACTTATAACTTCAAAATTCACCAGCAGTTTCTTATACAATTCACATTCATTTTCACCTGCCTTACTCTCAGTTTGGCTACGACATGAAGCAACATGCTGAAACAACGGGCACTGAGATTGTTGATTATACTTGTAAGGAACTGAAGTCTGTTTATGAAAACTATTTTCTTGTTAATCTTTAAGCAAAGTCCTGAGTAAGTCTGCTCTCTGAAGCTCTCATTGCCTCTTTTTCTTTTTGTCCTGGATTTTCTTTAAATGGTTCAATAACTCTGATAGTTCTTCTGATTAATTTATCAGCGCGGGTTACAGTAACTTTTCTCTCCTGCAGCTGCAATGACAAATTTGTCAACTCTTCCAGCACATCATACATCAAAGCTAGATCCTTCAAAAACTCTATTGATTCCATGCGTAATAACATACCGTGTATTTTTTTCATTTCATTCAGTGATCTAGTACCATCATTGGCAGCAGTTTCGAAAAAAGTCATCAATGCTACATATGGATCCCATACTGTAGAAACTGACCTAAAGGTGCTCGAAACCCACCGCAAATCTAATACTCTGTGAATTTTGTGTAATTGTACACGTACAGAAGCTGCGACTCTTTTCAGTTCTTTCATTTGTTTTGATGACTGATTGAATAAAGCGTACAATGCGTCCATGAAACTTTTGAAGTGATTTATAGTATTTATGTCAGCAACAGAATCGTGAACATCAAGTTCGATGATTAAGACAGTGCCATATAATAATATTTGGTTGTTGCAACTTGTCTTTAAGAAGTTTTCCAACACCAGAGGACCTACCAACCATCACACTTGCCCCATCACAAGCAATGCAAATTAAGTTTTTCCGAAGAAACGTGTCTGTTAACCCATAAAAATACAAATAATTTAAAATTTCATTGGCTGTTGTGTTTGCTTTCTGATCACTGAGAGTTACTAAATCAAGAAAAAACTATTTCGTCTTTACCATTTAGGGTGGATTTAATATACAGGATTAAAACTAATTCCCTGCCGAGAGTTGTTGATTCGTCTATCAGGAGAGAAAATTTGTGGTCTTCAGAAGTTAACTTTATTGTTAACTTCTTCTTCATTTCAGATGATATGTGTTTAATTATTTCTGTGGTGCTACAACGAGAATGAAGAGTTAAGCCCACATCAATACCGTTTTCCCTTTGCAGATCGATTAGGTCCTTATGATCACTGAATGGTCTATCCTTCTCAGCTAAATAATATGAAGTATTGAAGATCTTTTCTGTCGCATAAATTGAATGTTCCTCTTGTTTCGAAGCAGGATGTTCAAATGTCGTTTTTTTCAGATTCATAAAAATTTCTGTAACTTTTGATGCGTTGGTGGGCCGAAATTTTTGTTCTTAAAGACTAACTATTGTTCGTTATTTGTGCCATTAAATGAAACTTGATACTTAATCCATTCTTTACTTAATGTTAATCCCTGACTTTTATCAGGCCCTAAATAGTCTACGGAACAGCAATAATCACACAATAAATACCCCATTTCTTGCTATTAACCATGTATGTGTTTCCTTACGCTGTTCCTTAGACCATACAGAGGGAAAATCAGAATTTGAAACATTACCTGTATTGGCTTCATGTTGTAATGCCGTTGTTGCCGATTCTGATGTGATTGTTGCGGCGTTACTTACGTGTGAAACACTCGGCGAAGGATTAACACTATGTACAGCCACTAGTGCAGAATCACTAGCGGAATCTTATCGGAACTACGATCCTTTGTTGAGAGCGAAAATGCTGGCGGCGTCAGTCTTAACTTTCATTGCCAACTATATTACATCAGTTAATATGTTTTCGATAGAGGCCAGGTTTCCATATATTTTAAGGAAGATGTTTAAAGAAAACATGTTATAACAAAACTAAAGAAGCTGGGCAGTCCCAGGGGTTAAAAAAGTACCTGGGCGCTCACGGGAGTTAACAAAAGTACCGGGGCGGCGCCCTGGCCCGCCCTGGCACCACTACACCACTGCTCGTCGCCCCGCTCTTGTATAGTACACATGGGCAAACGATAGTGTGGGGGAAATGTTCGTAAGTCCGATTTTTAAGCCTAGATTAATTAGTCTAGCACAAGCACAAAGCAGAAACTACAGCTGCATTTGCGAGTCGTGTGCTTTGACATGGGTCCAGGAAAATATCTAACCTTCCAGAGAAGCGCTGAAATTTAGTTTAATGATACTAAAAGGCGAGTAAATCTCTTTTTCAAGATAGTTGTGAAACAGAGATGGTGCGTGAAAAACTAAAGAGTACACATTAGGTAGGGTATAAGAATCGAACTTCATAATGTTTGTTTCTTTAAATAGCTTACCACAATTATCCAATTGGAGAAGTGGACTATCGGCTGGTAAAGGTTCTGGAGTTGTCACATCTAAACCAGCTCCAAGAATTCTGTGATTTCTTAATGCATTTATTAAAGCTTCCTGCTTCACCACTCCTATAAAAAGATCGTTACAAAAAAGTTGAAACACTAAATGTGTTTGATTATCGTTATTGATTTAAACTCTTTTAACCATTAGCAGAGCACCATTATATTGGAAATATGTGGTTCTTAAACTAATATATCTCGTATCCACTGAATGGTGAAAATACGTTGCAATAGGACAGATAATACTAAAAGGCAATGCTCCAAGGCGATACTGTGGTTGTTGGAAGAAGTTGCACAGCATTTCGCAAATAAATGCTAGCTCGAGTGTTAAACCACACAAATCTACCAAATAAATGAAACATATGCAGGATGTTCCCGAAATAATGGTGCAAGCTTCCGGAGGCGATTATCTACATCAAAACAAGAAAAGAAAGTTTCTCTGAAGAAATTCAAAATTATGCATAGTTTTGGAGATAGAGGCGTTCAAAATTACGGCGCCATCGTCACAAATGACGTCATAGGTCGACATGTAATGACGTAAGCGGTGTCGGCTTAGCAAATCACACTCCAAATATTACCCAATACACTGACTCAAGCCATGTGTTTGATTGAGACAGTCCCGAATAGACAGATTTCGTAACCTAAGAATTTCATTGTTAACGAATTTAATGGTTGAATAGGGTAAGCATAGAAATTCCCTTTGCCAATCATAAAAATAACTTGGGTACTACCTCGAGTATGATTGGCTAAGTCTATACCGCTTACGTCATTATGTGTGGAGTTATGACGTCGTTTGTGATGATACAACTGTAACTTTGAACGCGAGTAGTTCCGAAATTAAGGAGATTCGGAATTTCTTCAAAGAAATTAGTTTCTTGGCTTCATGAAAATAATTACCTCCCGAAGTTTTCGCCATTATTCCAGAGGAACTACATATCAGAGTTGCCAGGAATTAAAATTGTCCCGGAAGTTGTAGGATTTTCTGTAGAGAAGGTGTAGGGGAAATTTTAGTTTTGTATTCCTACCTCTCCCGTACGACTCTTTTATTTTGTCATTTATACAATTTTGAGTTAAAAAAAAATACTTGAAAGGGAAACGAAAAAGAATCTATCATTCATATTTTCCCGAAAATTAATTTAAAAAAACCGTAATACTAAATTATAAACATGAATTCATAACCGCATCTTACGGGCACTATTGGCCCACCAAATTCTTGGTAGTTTTAAATTGATGATCATCCTGAGCGAACAATACTTAAACGTTATAAATACAATACTAAAACTTATGAGGTAATGCACTGGTCGGTATTAAGGTCATCCCATTTCAAGCATATTAAGATTGGTAGGTAATCAGATATGTAAATCAAAGGTTTGAATTTCTATTTCCTAATCCTCCATTCAAGTACATGTTAATTGTATATTGGATTTGTCAAAGTCTTATATGTACGGAACAATATAAAACATATGATGAAGCAGGACCTTAATTAAAAATTTTGTCAATAATAAACTTTTCAGAGCTTCTGGCAATTTGTTAAATAATGTAAGTCCTGTATAATTTATGTTTTTTGAGTACTTGTCAGTCTTACACTACTAACCTGAAATTTACTAGCCGACCTGGTTTCAGAGTTTTTGGTCGAATATCTTTTGTTTTCATGTATGTAATTAATCGATTGTAAAAAATAAGGTAAATATATAGATACAAGGTAAAGGTAAGAAATTCATCTTTCCAAATATTGGTTTATACGATATTGTTTGAGATACAGACATCATTATTCTTAATATTCTGAGCTAAAAACACTTGATCCGCTTCAGAAGAGGTTCTGCAGAATACAATTCCATATTTACGACGAGAATACACTAATGCATAACATAGGGTACGTAACGTAGGTTCTACCAGACAGCCGAATCACCGTGACAACACCCAACGTTTAACATTTTTAAGGTTAAAAATCGACAGAAAAGCTTGCATAAACTCTGCACAATTCCACAATTTTGGTTTTACACCTAACAAAACTGGAAGTCTTAGTAAAATCTTTAGAGAAAAACGAGTCCTAAATAGGTTTTAATGAATGTAATATGCGATATTAAAATTATACCGAATTTTCTCCTCTATCTTGATCGATGTTGTACCAACTCCTAAACTTCAACATTACGAAACACGTGTTTAACTACCATATGAACGTTGTAAGTACGTATGTGTTATATACTCTTAAACATCATTCTATATTACGGAAGCACAATTTCTAGAATATGATACATAAGAGGCACTCCAATTTGCTGGATAGTACTTTCACTAAAACCCTTCTTTCTCTCGGAAGAGTAATGTCCGAGAAATACCAGTCTTCTGACATGACAAGATCAAGCCAAAGTTGCAGAATATTTTATTATTATTTTAAAAAGAAAAAACATAGTCGGAAATTATAAGATGAAGCTTGTTATGATAATATTCTTCTCGGCCACACTTTAGGAAGTCCCCCATTGTTCTATACATTTGGTTGGATTAGGTCGATTTAGGCCTAACACTTTCGTCCTGTTTCACTATAAGGTTGTTTTCTTTTACTGAGTATTCAGTTTGATTTGTGTTGTAATTAATTAAACTTAGCCACGAAATGAATCCACTTAAGAAGTGAGTAAATATAGAAGTTAGTACTTGCAGAGCCTACCTACGACTATGAAAGTATTCTCATAATTCTTTGATTAAAACTTACCACCCCTGCTTGTGTTGATTAAAATTGCATTCCTCTTCATTTTGGAGAACGCCTCCTCGTCGAACAGATCTTTCGTTTCCGGTGTTAATGCTGTGCTAACAATGATGAAGTCACTTTCTTTTAACAGTTGATCAAAGGAGACATATTCAGCGTCTAGCTCATCTCCTGAAAATATTTCGAAACTCGAAGAGAGTAAAATTTTTATCTTACCTAAGTCAAAATTACTTCAATGTCATAAATTTCAAATTCAAATTCAAAACATGTGCATAATAGTCACTTTCAATAGTTATGGACTCCGTTTCCTAAACGGAGATTTTCACACAACAAAATCTCACCAAGATTTAAATAACAGCCATATAACAACAAGAAGAAATAATTAACACCGTTACCTTGACTTCGAACCATCTGATTTCGCTTCGCTTGACTGAGAAAGTTTTTGAAGACATGATCTGTACCCAATGCTGGATTAAGTTGTTTGGAAACCCTGGACTCTGTTGCCTATCCTGTGTAGTCGTAATTGTATCTTATTTACCCATGAACGACCCTTTAGGTCACCCCGCATAATCCGACTTTGTCTGCACCACTGAACACAGTAATGCCTGCCAACCTCCGACACTAGCGCCTCTGGAGAATTTCTTGTTAAACACAAAAACAGAACAAGTTACTTCTCATAAGCCTTTTGAAACTACCAATGGCCTGGAAGCTAAGCGCGATAGTAACATCTCCAAGCGGCGAAGGCACAGACGAGAAATGTAGGAATATATTCTCCTTTTGATTAGCACTCGCCTGAATAGTCTTATATATCTTGCTGCAGCTTTAGTCACGCCAACAGCACGGAAGGCATTCCATGATTATAAAATTCTTCCGACATGAAAGCAAGAGATTAATTTTAACTCATTGCAGCGGCGGACGGTTGATATGTTTCCCGTTTGTACAAATTGCCTTCTAATATTTTTATAATTAAAATGAGTCTAAAACCACCTTGCTTCCTATTCTTATTTTTTAACACACTGAACGCTCACTTAATCATTAGATCCAAACCAAAAGACACAGAGAGACAGAGAGAGTAAATTCGCTTGCTTTCAGCTTCATTTCCTTCAGGTTGCAAACCGAAAACGCTAAGGAACTTTTGGGCATTTCATGGGATCAAGACAGTGTAGAAGGCTACGGGGAAGATCGTTGCCTCATAAGACTCTATATGTTAGCACATTTGGGGCAAACGAAGTGTCGCTGCTTTGCACTAGATAGGCGGGCGCTCTTCGACCTTGTACAATTCCCGCATCTTGCCATGTAGACAATTTCCACTACATGCTTCAGGAATAATTTCTCGCAACTATTATCTTCCCTGGCGGTCAATTGAAAGGCAGCCGTTTAAAATTTTAAATGAAAGAGTATTTCAAGTTGGAAATTCTAGGATAAAATATATCTGCTCGAAAGTGCTTCTTAGAATTATTTCTCTCGAATAATGTCCGAAAAAAAGAATACTAATAATTCTGGATTCTTTTGCTTTGGTATTCTGAAACGTACCAGTTACTTTAAATCAGCCTGCCGATGCCGGCTATTCTGAGTAAAGGTTCTCTCAGCTCAATCCAGTGCGTGTTCAAGTAGTACGTAATTCTGATTAAGCAGAAGAAACTCAGAAACGTATGAGAACTCTAGGCTATATAATTTTCAATTTTACACCTTTTCTAAAACCAGAAAAGGGATGAAAAGTTAAGCAAAACATGTAAAAGCACTCACCGAGTAGCCGTAAATTAGTTGATAGAACATTAGCTTCGCTTTCGGGAGGTCGTTGGTTTGATACAACACCCGACCATCCCGGCTGATGGGTTTTCCTTTCACACAAGCCAAATGCCGAGATGGTATCTTCAACTTATGACCTGGCCGACCCCTTTTCGCATCCTTTCCCCTACCCTAACCAGCCCTAAGCCACCCTAAAGGCCATAAATGAATTTAATTCAATGTAATAGCACCACACACTAACTACGAAGAATAGGACCAGTTTTACGGGAACTTCTATTTATACGGCATGCGTAGCATCTTATGGCTTTTGTTTGTCACAAGAAAGATAGGAATTTGTTAGAGACTGTTCGTAGTCTTAATTCAAGTGGTCATTCCAGTATTACCCTGCTTGACTGATGGATGCCTCGGAACGACGTGCTCCAGAGTCCGGTCCCACGTTCAACCACGGCTTGCTTAAGATTTTTCCCAAAAATTCTCAATGTGCCTCTCTTTTCTAAACATTAATGGACCAGACAGTCATCTATGGAATAAATATGTCACATGTCTCTGGAATGATGTCTTTTAGCGAGCACTCAGTGAGAGGGAAGAAGATAGCAATCTACGCGTTATGCCCATATTCACCTAGTGAAGCTTAAACAAACCATAGAAAATGTCAATCAGTATGATGACAGAAAGAATCGAACCTGTCTGCCGATCTAAAGTCCGTGAACGTAACCACAGGATTACGGAAGATGGATATGTTTTATTTCTTGCTATTTTACAAAGTAGATTAAGATTCAACCAGTTATTTCATGTTATTAGTATCCATTAAGGAAGTCCTATCCAATCTCAACGCGATCAAATAAATTCTTTGTTACTTTCAGAATATTACAAAGTACAAAACTTTTTCCAATAGAGAATGCCAAAGTTGTCTTGAATCGCTTAAGTTTCAAGAAAGAGAAATTCTGCGCATCCTATTTTGTTTCGTTTGAAACATAAAATCTTACTTCAGTTTTGTATACTTAAAATTCGCGTCATGAGTCGCCACTGCCATTTAAAAAAAAATGTATATTAATTTATTCCCTGTAAGTCCCTACAGCCTGGTGTTGTTGTTGTGTTGCCCAGAGCGTGTTGTTATTGGTATTCAATAATAATAATAATAATATAATGCGAAAGCTGTAACATTTTGTGCACTACCCAAGGTCTAGACCAAGAGCCGCCACTGACTCATTGTCAATTATTTTCATTAAATATTAATCTTCCCTTTAAAAAAAAATTCTCATGGAAGGATAAAAAAGAACTCTTAAATAAAGTTGATTTGTAACTAAACTAAAGTTGTTACTTAAATTGAACTGAGTTTTTTTTTTCATACCTTCCTTTTTCCGACCACGACCAAAGTAGATTATTTTAGAGACTTCAAATGCTTTTAATCTTTTTGCAACTGCTTGTCCGATTGCTCCCAGGCCTACGATACCAACAACAGATCCTTTAATATCTTGTCCATTCATCCAAGTTGGACACCATAGTACCCAATGACCGCTGAAATTAAGGAAATAATGGTAAAAAATAAATGAAATTGTGAAAGTCACAATCATAGAATTAGCAAGAACGCTTGAGTCAAGTCAAATGTAACTTCGATGTAAGCATGTCCATTAGGGTGAATCGTATTTTTTTTTTATCTATATCCACCATGCACGAAACATTTTGGCTTCGGTATCGTAAAATCATACGGAAGCCCTATGTCAATGGCATCATGTTGCGCATTTGGCCCAAAGTTTGTGAACTTGGTGAAAATTTTCACTTTTTTCGACTTGGTAAACAGGTTATTAGTTTTGCTGTAGCTGTTACTAGAAGGCGCCTAAGGCATGTTAGTACACAGATTAACATATATATATATATATATATATATATATAACCCGTCCAACCATCCTAGATATCCTATTCTTGCCTAGCTCAAGACCAAATCCAGTGATTATATCGCAAATGGGAACATAATTAAGTTTTTTTTTTACTTCCAACTCCATTTCATTATATTTTTATAATTTCACAAAAGGTTATAACTTCTTTCCTTTCATATCCTTTCCAGACTTGGAACACTTACGGATGTGCGTATATACAGATGTTCGTTCACCTGCGTCTCTTAAGGGCTTTGCTTCGACCACCAGCTAGTTATGCATTTAATCACTAGCAGTGTCTTTCGAGTATATCGTAACGCTTGACCACAGGTCTACACTGGTGATTCGAATTACTCTCAAATCGTTCCATTTTATGTCATGCCAAGTGCTAATTGTAAATTTTATTGTAACGTCCAATTTATTGGTTCATCTGCTAACTCAAACAAATGAGTTCCAGTGGAGACACTTGATTACAGAAATTGACGGGAAATCATCTGGTCCGACTGGTTTTGTTGTTTCCACAAGGAAGAGATTAGAATATGTCCACACAATCCATCGCACAATATCAAGCAATGCGAGCACACTTACCAGAAGAAAATGCCTCTGATCTAAGCAATGAACAAAACGATTTACATACGATCTGCCGTGTTGTCGTTACAGAACAATGCTCACCTGACATTGCTGCAACGAATTCTACATCTGTAAGCCACGCACGCTGGATCACGACTGCGTGTCGTAATTCTCCGTGATCATACGTTTCACACCCGAATCCATCTACATTTATCATGCGAGTTTATGTGCTCATGTAGGTTCACTTAAAACACCTCTATAAAAGAACCGACTACTCCACGAACTTTTCACTACAGAAAGAATAAGGTATCTAGAAAAACAATAAAATAGTACTGTTCCTGTTATCCAGAAAAACAAATTTGGAGCTCATGCAGAAAAGCGCGTCATAAATGCTTTGTGATTAACGGCAGAATATTCACCAAAGAACCGCATAAACCATACCTGCTACAAGTTCAGCTTCCAAAGCAACGGAAGTTTAAGCTGAAGCAGCTGAATTTCAACGCTGCTGATTACACTACACATTATTTTCTTCTACAAATGTACAATATCGGATTTCCTATCACCCGATAGCTTTCTTAAGATGACTTGCAACGGATCTTTGACGATGAACTCCTGGAACAACTAGAGTCATTTTCGATCACGCCTTCGACAGCCAGGCATTTGAAAGATGCATTAAGGAAGGTCGCGACGCTCAAGTTCCAGACTAAGACATCTTTGATTAGAAGTCGAGACATCTTTGACTAAGAAGTTTCAGACCAGACTTCTAAAAAGAGAATTAAACCCAAAATTTGAGACTAAGTCCGATTTCACAGCAGGCTAAAAGCCTGTTACTGCAGTGGTAAGACGGGACGGGTAACACTAGAGTTGCAGCCTTTCTGGTGAATGCAGGGTTGCTTGAGAATAAACTAGGTAAGAGCTGCAAAATGAAGAAGTGTAGCAGTAAGAATAAAGTCGCTAGCCAAACTGCCCTGGTGTAGCATCGTAAAAGAACACTTTTCGAGCATGCTTTCGCTACGTCCTGATAACAGCTACAGAAAAATTATTGTCCTGTTTGATAAGTCAAAACAAATATTTAAATATTTACCAATTTTGCAAACTTTGGATCAAATGCGCAACCTGATGCAGTTGACATAGAACTTCCATATTTTAACCTTCTCATTACGATACCGAACCACAACTTTTCCCGCATGGGGGATATCGATTTGCCAAAAAAATGTTTTTCGATTCACCCTACTCCATTGGTGCGGTAAGCCGAAGGTATTAGAACAGAACATTAAATTAAGCAGTGCAGCATAGAAAAACAGTAGCGTAGAGCTCTAAAATCTGTGTATGAAAAATATGTTGATGCATTTTGTCGTTTGGAGCTATTGCAAATGAAAGTGCTTGAAGTTTTTATTTCTAAAGTAGCCGTTATGGTAGAAGTTATCAACGTGTGTTTCATAAACTACCGGTAGTTGTTACGTATTAAGTAATAGATTTGAAAAACTTTAAAGTAATCCTTCTCTGTATTTAACATTTCAAATTGACCTCTATTCTTATTCTCGACATGCTACTGTTTCTCCAACGTCAATATTCAACTTCTGCATTTACTCTATTATCATAGACTTCTTCTTCATGAAATAGTTGTTGAGTTACAGCCGATGAACAAGATGGCTGACGTAACACTGGTTTTATTAATATGAGCTATGGTACATGCCAAAAGTAACAACATTTTTCCGCTAACGCTTGTTCAGTTTTCATTAGCTCATTGAAGTAAGGATGGTTTCAAGGCGAGACAAAACGAGACTAACAAATGTTTCGTTCTTATCTTGAAATTTTTAGGACAATCTTGGTCCTGATCTTGTTCTAACCTGAAAGTTCCGGCATTGGTCTTGGTGTCGGTCTTGATTGTAAGCCTCAGTCTTATCTCACAGTCTCGTTACGTTGGTCTCGGTCTTGTCTCGAAAGAAGCGACTCGTAGACTTAAAAAGTTGCCGTCACTTGATTCATTTGAAAAGGGTACGCAGACTTTCCGATCTTATACAAAGGAATAAGAATATTAATATGATATTAGCATAATTTGTTACATTTTCAGTTTGAGGTTTAGATTAGAAATGATATTCTAAAACAGGGTGATGACTTTAAAGTAATATAGAAGCTTCAATTAGTAAATGCAAAGTACCAATAAATAAGACAAATGAAAATATTTCTATTATGGAAATGAATGCGTGTTGTTCCATAAAGTACGAACTTGGTATATGTAATATCGAAGTTTTGCTATTTCTAAATTCAAACTACATTCAATGAAACTGTTACATTAAAATAAACACATTATATTTTAGTTTCAATATTCTACCGGATAGAATTATAGATATAAATGTACGTAAAGTATGTGTCAAAGCCTTTGCTTATTACCCCAACTTTTGTACGTATATTTATTTATTTAAAGTAAATATCCTAGATACAGCATGTGGTAGCCATTTACACTAGGAAGTAACGTAGAAAAAAAAAGCAAAAACACAAAAATAGAGAAACTTTAGCTGAACAAACAGAATAGACAGAATAGATGTGATATTACGATAATTCCCTTTCACAGAGTTCCATAAAGGTAGTTTTGGGAAGGTAAAAGTCAGGAGGGTTGGGCAGTGAGTGATAAAGTGCGGGGAAGTCGGATTAGGGATGATTTCTTCTCTAAAGATAACCTTGGAGTTCTGATGTAAAAGTAACCATTGCACTTGCTATTAGCTCTCGGAACACGTAACTGAAACAATGAGGGAATATCATTTGTACGGACATTACCATTCATTATATTATAAAGAAATCTAAGACCGAAAAGTTTACGGGGAGTAGGAATGTCATTAAGGTCAGAAAGAATATCAGTTTTGAATATGGGGATAAGGAAGGGCATCTATTATTGACTATACGTATGAAGACATTTATGATTTTATCCAACCTTAATAGATTACTGTCACTTGTCATGGACCAGATAGGAGAGGCATAATCAATAATTGACAGAACACAGCTTAGGAAATACGTTCTAAATGCAAGTTTGTTAGTGATATCAGTGAACCTATGTATGAGACATAGGGTTTTCATTGCTTTGTACATGTAGTCAATGTGATTAAGAAAAGTTGATTTACTGTCAAACACAACGCCAGGATCTTGATAATGTTGAGCCCAGGGTTGCTTACTTGATAGGATGACATGATGATATTGGTTTCTAAAGTAAACCTAAGAGCTGCAGATTTTGAGGAGTTAGATTAAGTTGCCTATCACTACACCAGTTTTCTAGGGATGTTAAGTTATTTTACAGAGTATTTACGTCCGTGGGGGATGATTTGGTGTGAAAATTTTTGCAGTCGTCAGCATAAAGAAGAATGTTACAGTTATCGATGAGGCAGTCACAAATGACATCCATATACAGAGTAAAGCATAGAGAACCTAAGGAGCTGCCCTGAGGAACACCAAAAAGAACCGGAAGCCAGCTCGAGTTGGATCCAGATATATTAACTTTCTGTTCTCTATTGCAAGAATTTGAGGAGAGGAGATCTTCGAAGTAACCAGGAATATTGAATCATTTCGTTATTTTGGGGATAAGGAGGGAGTGATTGACTCAATCAAATGCTTTGAAAAAATCTAAGTAAATGACATCAAGTTCAGTTTTGCATTTTAAAGGGCTAGTAGCAGTAGCTTGGAGAACTGCAAGATAACAATAAAATATAGTAGGCGTTCTTTAATCTGGCATTCTTCGGTCAGACACCGATCAAGCCGCACGCATTCGGATTCTTTCGGGTGGATTCGAGCGCTTATTTAACCTTTTTGTAGAGATCTTTTTAAACAGTAACGCTTATGTGTATTTTTTTATGCCATAGAGCAGTTTATTACCTATACAACTTGTTTTAAATATCACTGTACTGTACTGTATTAATTTTTCTTTTGTTTTCCCGTTAAAATTATATTAACGTTCGATAATTCGGCAAATTTGCTAATCTGACACGACCGTGGTTCCGTACGTACCGGATTAAACTCCGTCTACTGTAGAATGAAAATGAAAATATCATTTACCGAACTCCACGATAACTTATTTGTTTACAATAAGTGCTCTTGACTGATTAAAAGAACCAAGTCATACGATCATAGGTATGGATTGTGCCATAAATTAAAGAAAAACAAAGAGAGAAGGAGAAATAAGCATATCCGGCAGGTGTTACTTTTAAATTGGTTGGATACAATAGCGTCTTACGTTACTTATAAGCTGAAATAAGTATCCTTGTAATTGCAAATAAGCTGTGTTATCAGATTAAAATGTCATTCCAAGTACATTCCAATACTGTTTTCTCGAATGTACTAGTGTATCTACGTAATAGTTTGTGCAGAGTTTACTCTGGATAAACTACGAAGTTCATACATGAATACTTAGCAAGCTTATCTTATACATAGAAAACATATTTTTAAATAGAACATTAGATTGTCTCCATCAGCTCTAAGGTAATGGTCAATATTTTAAAAAAACTGTCAACCGTTTTTTTTTTTCAATAAGTAAATGGCGTAAGCAAAGAATTATCTTTGAATTTAGACAATTTAACTTCTAAACATCTTTACAGAATCAGTGTAGTAGAGGTTGATATAAATGGGAGAGTGTTAACAGGACAGAAGTGAAAGCCAATCAGCAGACAGAAAGCACGAAGGATGAAAATTCATAGATCTGCATTTTAACGTCCCTGAACCAATGGCTGACAAGAAAACAGAATATAGTTTTACATTATTAACTTTGTCATGTTTTTAAAGTACGATGTAACATATTAAATAAAATTTATCAAAAAAGCAAACTAATTATTTCAAGATTCCTTCTAGGATAAAAACATCATAAACAAAAGCATTAAATTTATATTATCAACATTCATAAAACTAAAGCATTTAGTCTCGCTCGGGAGTAGAGTTTCGAGAAGCACTGGATCGAACAACAAAATTACAGCTACAGTGACCTCTCGAACTAAAAAGTGGACACTTAGTGAGCGCTGATGCAAGAAAGTATCCCATCCAAGGGAACCTAAAATGTTAGCGAAAGAAACTTTCCCCCAAGGAGTCATAATCCTCTCTGATTAATATTTGGTATGAGCAATGTACCGGTAACTGTAATAAATTTCTGTAAATGGAAAACTTTAATGGTTGAGTGGGTTTGCAACCATGAATGACCTTATAAACATTTCCCCCCAAACTTTTTACCTTTCTACAACATTTTTAGTCTCATACAGCCTCCGAGAAGTAGCAAGAAGTAAAGCTATTGTAAATTCAGCCACACTATTAGATCCGACGTTAGGTGCGTTACCAATTCGAATTCCTCTTGCTTTCACTTCTTGCATGTCGATGTGGTCGTAGCCAGCTGAAATAGTAGCAATAACCTTCAAGTTCTTGCCTGAAAAATAAATACAAAACAATAAACTAGTTTAGTATACCGTATAGAGATTTATTTACAATCCATACATTAAAATCAATTGCGTTAACTTACAATTTATAATCTTACTGACGTTTTATCATATATTTTAGAGTTTTGTACCATCGGCGCTTTTCTTTTCTTTTTTTTTTTACTAATTTATAATTGATGGGTAGATCTAAGTACAGTTTTCTGTAGGCTGCATAAAGTCATACTCAATTAAATTTACTGACAGCAATGCATAAATCGGTCAGTTATTTCAGATCTAGAACTCTTGCAAATATTTTAATCTCACAAACACTCAACTGGGTCAGGAGTCCCTCAGGGTTCCCGTTTGGGTCCCTCATTTTTCTTAGTATATATTACTAATCTTCCAGATATTTTAAAACTATCTTTTTCTTCGATGTTTACCGAAGACTTTAAAATATTATCAGAAAGAACGTTAATTGATTATTATAAGCCTCAATCAGAACGTTAATTGATGATTTAATCAGATCTCAATCAACTTAGAAACTGCTGAGAAAATATGCAATTAAAGATTCATGTTCAAAAGTGTAAATATATTCGAACGAGGAAAGAATCGCTCAAGGTAAAAGCTTAGACGTAACTTAATTTCACTCATTATATAGGCCACTGAACGAATCTATACAAACAACTTGACCACTTTTAACATGCATACATGGTTCGTTGGTTTGAAAATGAAACAAACTGCGCAGGTTACCGTTGATGTCCGAATGAAAGTCTTCTGTTAGTAACTCTCATACCATATCCTACACTATTTTTCCCTTGAAGTGTCAATGAAAAGAAACTTTTCATTTCAACTCACCTGCTCTATCTAAAAGTTCTTTATCCAGTCGACCACGTGTGCACCAAAGCAAAGCGTCTACTCCTTCCACTTTTTGAAGTAGTTCTTCTCTTGTTATTGCTGTGTTGTGCCATTGGTCAATCTCACATCTTGAAGGCAAATGAAAACAAACAAGAATTATAAAAAAAAATGAAATTATAAATCAGTTTTGAAATCCAGTGAGTTTTACGTAACGATACTGGAATGATCGGTTAACGTCGAAACACAGACGCAAAAGCAAACATTTAACCTCGATCGTCTACTTTCAGTCTAACCGAATATGGAATAAATTTTTAGTTCTCAGTTTTTTTACGTTTCTTAGCTCAGTGCGGCCTGTTTTTCCTTTCTTTTCTTTAGTTCACAATAGTTCGTGGTTTCCTCAAATCTTGCAACGTTAATTTAACTCGTTTCCCAACGTCATACAATGATGAAATTTTGCACAACGACGTAAGCCAGGTGCCAATGCAATATTCCATTGTTACTTTCATATCTTTTAAATATATTCATATATTTTAAAAGCGTAGCATATTTTAATTTTTCTTTTCGACACGGACTTCTTTATCCTAAAATAAATACTAGCCTGCATCGAAGTGGTGTTTGTCTGGTTGCAGAACACTTTATGATTTGGGTCACACGAACCCCGAAATAACTCGAAGAAAAAAACTTTTTAAAGACACGTTTTTAAACAATTCGAACCAAAAAGTAAAAAAATAATTTTGTTTATGCAAGACTAAAAAGAAAAGCATGGGGCGCACCACTTGAAGAATTTATAAAGTGCCTGTATATGAGAGCGCGCCCCATGCTTTTTATTTTAGCTATTATTATTCTTTTTACTTACGTCACGCACGTACTGGATGTGAATAATATTAAATACAGTTTGTTTTAGCAAGAATTATGAAAGACATAAATAAGAAAATGGACCGCATAACGATAACGAGAGTAAAAACCTTGAGTAAGAACTGAAATTTTGGCCCATATTGGTTTAGATTGGAATTGGACGATCGATATTAACTGTCTCCTTCACTGCTTGGCTTCATATATTCATTTATTGTTAATGGTATCGAGCAGTCCAGTATCATTTTTAGATAGAGGTCAATGTTGTAAACTCATCGTGTTTTCTCTTTACAAAAACTGTCTCAAGTTTGTAAGTATATTTCTTTTTACTGCGTTAATAGCAAAAGTAGCCTGTTCCTCTTTGTAAATCTCTCGCAGGATAAAGTTCTTTTTTAAAACTTTCCTTAATTCTAGTTCCCATCCAATCCGGACTTGAACTACGTCAAATAAGTGGTTCTGTGTGCACGGAGTAACAATTCCTGACGTCAGAAAAGAATGCGCATGTACATATCTGTTTTTCTTGTTACGGCATGCTGTAAATACCCTTTCGAAAAAGTTTTCCTGCAGCTACCTTGCTGTTCTATGCAGTAGAGCATCAGTTTCCTGTAGTGTTTCACTACGAAGTGAGAATTTCAAATTCAGAGTTTTTTTGGCTTGGTATAGAGGACTTTATGGAGGAAGAACGCTGCATTTCAACTGAATCTGGACGACCTCATAAAAAAAAAGGTTTATTATAGTCATCCTGTTGTCCCAAGACCTTCAAGAAAGTAAGGGAGATATGATCCAGTCTCACCGGATTCCGGGTTCATGCACCATGCGAATCATACCATCAGTAAATTCGTGTAGTATTTCTAACAGTGTAGTGAATAAATAAATTATTAAAACATCATATTTCTTTACCAATTTAGTGCATTACATTGAAAAAAAATCCTATTCCCTTTTCACCAATGTTAAATTAACACATCTTTCTGTTACACAATTACTTCTTAGAATCAATTAATATCCTAATGCGACGGCTAGCTTATAAATGAGGACCTTCAAGGAAGGTCGAGAACAAAGTTTATTCTCAGCCAGTGTTTCTGCCAGGTCCATTCTATGGCGCTGTCACCCCAAATTTTCGAGTGCATCCCTAATTTTATTTTTTTTACGCTCAAAAATCGACAGAAAACGTGCAAAACTCCACTTACATACACCCTTCCAATTTTGACTTTATACCCCTGCCCCCAAAACTAAAAATCCTGGCGGAATCCCTGTTCTCAGCTCTCAGGGAATAAAAATAATTCTTGATTTTATTTGTGAGATACCAACTATTGACGTAGATTATTTTGTTCACCGCAGCCGTCGCTATAGTGACTATTATTCAGAAATTGAAGTTTTAGAACATCCATCATACAGTTCAGATCTATTTACTTCGCACTTCTTTCTTTTTGAATTCAGATAAAGCTAGAAACTGAGGAAGTACTGGAATATGTTCTGAAATGGGTTCGTCAGCAGACAAAAGATCCTTTATTTTACAGGATATGGAAAATATAGGAGTAATTAATACCGAACGTTCTACAAAACAAAGTAAATTACATCAATCAATTATATTTTTCAGTGATTATGAATTGTAATTTTAAAAAAAAGTTGAGCACGTGTCGTAATTAAGTGAACAATGAGTATAAAGTATATTGTCACTCCACGCATTTAACAAGGAAAAACTTTCTGTTAAACTCAGAAGAGTTTGAAAATAAATAGATCTTATCTTTAGCTAACATTTACTCTCGTTTTGTTGATTTTAAACGTGCAGTAGATGCAATATTTCACGGAACACTTTTAAACATTAAACATCACCGATATAGATAATTGAAAACATGAAATCAATAGCTAAACTTCTTTCTTTCTTCAAACAAGGAAAAGTAGAATTTTAAATGATTTTCCTCTCGACATAATAAACTGTAAACTTCCTGGATTTTTTGTTTTAAAATATACTTACACTTCTCGTAATATTTTCAGAGCAGGTTCTGGCATATCACTTGTGGTAACTAACACAGTAGGTTTACCCATGACAGAAAATAACGTTTAACCAATTCGCAAGTTAAAAAGTATTTTCGGACAAAACTAATGTGTAACAAGTTATTTGCACTGTAAATATAACTACTTATGTAGCACTCATGTGCTCCCTTAGCTTATATTCTTTCTCCTGCAGATGGCTCTGACTAATCTAGAAGCCTTTTCTGAAGGTCATCCGCTCATAAATTATTAACTTTTATCAGCACGTTGTGGCTTTCTCGATTCATGCAAACTCCATTATCGCATTAATTGAACTATGGAAAGGATAAGAACATTGTTTACCCTGACGTGTACCCTGAAGTTCATCGAGGACGTGTGTAGTAATTTATAGATAAAAACACCAAAATGTTTATCATGTTCAAGAGATAGCCTACAATTAACATTGTTATCATCATAGTGTTCTTCCGATAAGGGCGGATCCTTCTATTAAAATTTAACCTTCTCCACTTGCCTGAGATTTTCTTGTTGTCTTTAAACTTTCTAACGACGAGACCTCCAAATTTTCGTAAAGTTAAATCCAATCCACTTTGTTCAATGGACAGCATCATAGCATTTTAACCCAGCACCCCGCGAACTTCAAGAAAGTAAGCACGCTAACCATTTAGCCAACCGAGGGTTATGTCCTCATTTCTCACTTCTTAATATTTTTTAATTGATTAAATTGCTATTAACGTCCTGAACGAAATAGTAAGTAGGGTAACCATATATCCCGTTTTGACCGGGACACTCCCATTTTACAGGCATGTCCCGGCCGTCCCGTTCTGTCTGATTTAAAAACAGCATTCGTCCCGTTTTGTAGAAGTGAAGAAAACAACTTTGTGACCTCGTTCTAAGTTTTCAGTTCTTAACTAAATGAGCAATCAGCAAGCTGGAATGTAAATATTTTGTTATTGTGTTCAGTAACGGTTCTAAGAAATTGTGACCGAGGTACCCCAAATTCTAAAGGATTTGATGAAGCTCTTTCATGGGCGTAAGCACAGAGGATTTTAGGGACCTTGGGCATCACCTACTCTCAAAGATTTTTAAGAAAGACATAAGGTTAATCAAGATTAGTAGATACTTTCACTAAAAATGCGGGAACTTCCGTAAAACTAATCAGAGTTGGCCTTCTATCATATCCTTGTTTAAAAAGAATTCTACTTCTTTTGTTCTTCAAGATTGCTATTTTTGTATTTCATACTTTTTTTCACTATTCTTTCTCTTTCAAACGTAGAAATAGTATAAAATATATTTGGAATAAAGTGCTACTGTATTATATTTTGCCATTTATTGTACGCTTAATATCTCTCATTCCCTTGCAAATAATTTATAAAGGCACTTATATAAACACCTACCGACAAGTAAAAACTAAAATAATCATTACTATTTCGGATACACGCGTGGTTTTACCCATAAATGGCTTTGATACGAGTTGGAACACGCACAACGTTCTATTTTAAACACGTTCCCAGTCGGTTTTAGCCGTTCGAACTGGGGTACTTCCCTTGTAAGTGTGAGACAGTGAAAAGCAAAAAAAAAAAAAAAATGACGAGAACGTAATTTTACGAGCTCTGTTCATTTATGCTATATAGACTTCTTTTTACCTTCCACTTGTCCCGTTTTAATCTGAGAATATTATGACCACCCTACTAGAAAAGCTTCTAGGAACAGAAACTACAATTTCTGATAAAGTGGACTTCGAACCTCTCCGTTCAGTGGACTCCATACATCTTGAAGCCGGTTTGCAGACTTTCCACAGAATTTGCTGTTGAATGAACAATTTTGAAGGTTGTCTGAGAAGTCTGACCTAGAAGTTTCTAAAGATTTATACCATGTAAAGGAAAAGGAGACAAAGAAGCTCGTTGTAGCATTTGCCTGGAAGGAATATGCAGCTAATATATATACATTTGTTAATCAGTGCGTGGAATTACATGACACTTGTGAAACAACAACATCAATAACAAAGAATATACAAAAGCAAATTATACAATTTTTGCAATTACATAAAAATTGCATTGAGATTAGTTTGTACAGGGCTGTTAGCTGTTGCTAGTGGAAAAGATAAATTACGAGAATTATGTAGCGAGCAACATTGATGTTCGACCATTAACATACTGGTAGTACATGACGGTGAGGCAACTACATTTTGTTGTGTGTGGATTTCGACGATTATCGAAGACAAAAAGTAAGATTTTACTTTTACACACGTACACTTCAGTCGAATACGTTTTTTTTTTATTGAGTTATGTCTGGTGTGCATCATCGAGCTCTACGTTAATGATACTGGAGTGACTGCTTAGTGTCGATAAATAGATACCAGAGCAAAGATTTAAACTAGTTTGCCCACTTCCACTCTAATCCAATGTGGACCAAATTTTCCGTTCTAACTCAGTTTTATAAACTTCGATCCGTTTTTTGGTTTAAGGCTAAATTCCTGAGTTATTCATAAAATTGTATACCGTACTCTGCATGTAATAAAGCATACTGCAAATAATATTTACTTTTTTTTTTTTTTTTTGCAAGAGTTAGGACATAAATCAGAAAACATCAAGCGACAGCGACATCAAGCGTAAAAAAACTGAGTTTGAAGTGAAAGTTTGGTCCATATTGATTTAGACTGGAAGTGGACAAACTAGATTAAGTGTCCTCTCCGTTCACTTGCTTCATATATTCACGAAACTTTCCATGGGAGTAGTCAGTCCAGTATCGCTTTTAGATAGAGGTCATTGGTGTGCATAAACAAATATTTCCTTGAGTAGAAATTTGTCTGTATACTCCGTAACTAACTATTAGCTTATTCATCAGGAATTTCTGTCTTTCTTTTTTTAAAATGGCCGCTTCGGGAACATTGGTACACAATCGAAAGGGCACATTGGTGGGCACGAATTTGCATCTTTTGCCATCGTTTTAATTTGCCCCTAGTTAGAACGATTCTTTTCTTTATCTTATTAATTTAAGAAATTCAAAAGATTGTAACAAAGGCAATTACTTTGTTCATAAAAAAGATGAAAATCATTTTTTATTTCAATTTACAGGTTAACCGACATTTTGTCTAAATCGGGGTGTTACCAATAGAGAAACCCAAAACTATAAAAAGCATAATGGCACTTAAAAACATTTGGTTTTTACTTTTAACATGCTGGAGGTTGTCTAAGGATATTGAAACTACTAATTTAAAAAGCATAATAAAGCATAATTTCAAAACCTTGAGCATAAAAGCATAGTATAAAATACAACGCATAATAACATTGTAAGATACAGCGCTAGAGTAGCAGTAGAGTTGTATACTATTAGTAACATTTACTTCTTTTTAAATTAGCAGTCTTTTTAAAATGTGTAGAAATTGTGCAAGAAAGAATGTTGATAAATGTTTTCATTTATGTACACTTGTGAATGAATGATATCTACACGTTAATTAAGATGGTGAGATTTAGTATAACCTGTACCAATCTGCCCCTGCACTGGGCACATTGGTATAATTTTGGAAGCCTTCTTTAAATATGAAATTACTTAAGGTAGATAAAGAGTGAGAAAACAGTTTTGTGCTATACAATTAGGGAAAGGGAATACATTAAATGGAATATGGAAAGATGTTGCAGCAGCTGATAACAAACATTAAAATCTTTATTTTGTAAAAATCGTAGCAATGTGCCCCTTCTTCCTTATGGAAACTTTATAAAATTCTGTAGATGAACCCGAAAACATTATTTCATATCTGATTTTGCTTGGGAACAGTGATAATGATGGCGTTTTGCTTAAAATGAGAACGAGTGGCTTTATTATAAATATTACAGAGGATAATTCATGACACAATTGTTCAATATGCTGAATACAGGATAAATCATTGATGATAACGCCAATAAAGTTGGCTGTTTCAACTGAATTCTTTACTAATCTTATATCTGGTGTAGTAAAAAGTAATCCATTATTTTTGCATGACATTGAAGGCTTGACTTACCATAGTTAGAATGATCCGATTTAGGTCACATATGCGCCGTTTTGTTTGATAACGTGTTGCCATTTGGAAGATAATATCATGATGCCTCTCTCATAGAAGCCCTTGTCCCTATTGGCAAAAAATTGAGACAGTCGATTTTCACAAGCCTCTCTTGAAGCGAATTTTTCACCAGCAAACGTGTTCGCCATGGACAGGGACAGATGGTAATCACTCGGTGCCAGGTCCGGACTATAAGGTGGATGCATAAGAACCTCCCAACCAAGCCCCCGGAGCTTCTGGCGAGTCACTATCGATGTGTGTGGCCTGGTGTTGTCCTGGTGGAACACAATGTCTCTCCTATTGGCCAAAGCTGGCCGCTCCTAGCGATTGCTGCCTTCAGACGGTCCAATTGTTGACAGTATAGTTCCGAGTTAAGGGTTTGGTCGCAGGGGAGCAGCTCATAGTAGATAATTCTCTGCCAATCCCACCAAACACACAGCAAAACCTTCCTGGCCGTCAATCCTGGCTTGGGCACCGTTTGCGCGGGCACACCGCACTTCGACCACGACCGTTTTCGCGTGACGTTGTCGTAAGTGATCCACTTTTCATCACCAGTCACCAACCACTTCAGAAATGGGTCGCTTTTGTTGCGATTCAGCAGCGATTCGCAGATGGAAATTCGGTCCATGAGGTTTTTTTGCGTTAACTCGTGTGGCACCCATACATCAAGCTTCTTTGTGTATCCAACCTTATGCAAATGGTTCCACACGGTTTTTTGTGCAATGTTTAGCTCTTGGGCAATCGAAACAGTGCTTACATGACGGTCGGACGCGACAATGTCCATGATTTTATCGACATTTTCGACACTTGGCCTTCCAGTGCGTGGTACATCTTTGACGTCAAAATTACCGGAACGGAATCGACGAAACCAAAATTGCGCGTGATTGGCTGTTACAGTATCAGGACCATAAACACTATTCACATTTGCAGCCGCCTGGCTTGCGTTTTCGCCGTTATCGAAGAAAAACTGTAAAATATGGCGTATTTTCTCTTTGCTAGTGTCCATTTTGACGCGCGCTCACACAACACTGAGTCAAGTCATCACAGCTATCTGAACAGTGTTTGTAGTACGCAATCTCATCGTTTGAACGCCATCTCGTTGAACCCGATCGGACTTATACAACGCGAGATACAGATCACTGAAGCCATCTATTGGCAAAATAATGGATTACTTTTTACTACACCAGATATATTCGAAGTATTGGATATCAATTTGGTTTGATGAGTATGGAAGTGCAACCATAACGTTTCATCAGCTTTTAAGAATAAATTAATGTTGGTAAACCATGAAACTAACTGTGACATGCTGTTCTCAGCTTCCTCTTGGATTATGGCTGATTCGGATCATGTTGTGACATTGTATCGCCTGCATATAATATAAGTTTAGCTTTTGTAATTTAAGCAGTCGTATATCATTTATATAAAGAAGGAACAGCATGGGTCCTAGAATTGATCCTTGTGGGACCCCGACGTATATAATTTGAGGTTTGGGTTTATGCTTAGTAACATATTTCAAGTTTTCATTAAAAGACCAAAAGCTCAGTAGTGGGTACATTTTTTTTATTTCATATGTTTCAATTACAGCAAATACAATCTTATTTATTTACCGGAACATACGGATTAACTGAATGTCATTTCAAATTCTGGGAAATGCGATTGGTATCGGAAAAAGTAGTCAACAATTTCACTTAGGCCCGTCTGACACGGAAGTACTTATGCTACGATATATATTAGTCCTAGCAGTAGTGCCAGCGTGTGAAAGAAAAAGTGATACAATAGAGCAAGGTGTTATGGTATACATCCATAACAATTTTGCTTTTACGCGCTGGCACTGCTGTTAAAGCTAAGATTTATCGTAACATTAATGTCTCCGTGTCAAGCGGGTCTTACTGTGAACTTTCATAAGTTATATATTATGAATATTATACACTTGGTTGAGTAAACATTTACATCAACATTTTCTACTTTTTAATGTATTTTGGATTACTGATAATATGTCACGTTTTCCCCATACAAGTTGTGTCAAGATACTTATTTATTTGCTTAATTACTGATAATAATAGTGATTAGTAGAATACCCAGTATTATACAGAGATTCGAATATATTAGACTCTATCATCTAGCCAATATTATTTTTATTGCTTTTGATTGCCCCTCCCTGAATTTAAAAAGTACAGCTAAAAAGTATTATGTTTGTCCAAGAGATTTGAGACAGATTCGGATAATAACGCAACACTCACTTCTAGGAAATAAATTATTATAATGTTTTTGTAAAGAGCAAAGTAAACTGTCTATATTATAAAACAATACGAATTGCAACAGATGAAGTACAGATTACTTCTGTTTTCTTTTCTCTTTACCAATGTTTGGCTGATAGATGGCGCAACGCGCTCTCTGATAATTCGCGGGGACTCGACACGGGAGCGATAAGAAAAATAAATTGTTACATAATCTTTCCGCCTTTTCTTCTGTTTCTATACATATTACCACATTTATAAAAAGAGCTTAAAGTTGTTAAGAGTGCACAACAGACGTAGCACGACGAATAATTGCATTTGCTCTACGAAATATTACCAATATTCCTGAGATGGGAAAGCCACGAGTTTTAGTAAGCCACTGTGAAGTTCCACAAGAAAGCCTGGACCTGCTAAAGCAAAAGTAAGTATTTTTATTAACCAATTTTGTAATTTTAGATTTTACGCTTTTAGATTAATAATGATCGCTTTCAGTTTTTTTCAGTTCCAATACAAACTGCGTATTTGCTATTTTTATGGCCTATGTAGGTAACTATGGCGTAAGCCCGTCACGTTTGAAGGATTATATCACTCTTCGAGAAAAGCTAATAGGAAGGTAGCCTTCTGGAAATGCTATTTCGACATTCACCTGGTGGACTCACGGAAAACCTCAGTGAGGTTGGCTGACTGCGGGCTCGAACCTGCGTTTCCCCCGGGGGTACTATTCACGCAAATCATGACGTGAGCTAGAGATGGGCAAAAAATATTATGTTATTTTTATTTTTGTTATTTTTGGTTAAATTGTTATAACTATTAATTTTGAAAATTAACAGTTATTTATAACCGTTTAGATACTACAGCAAAAATTGTTATCTTGGTTGCCAAGCTAATATTCTTATTTTTATCATTGATAAGAAAAGTTACGAAGTTTGCAGGTGTTGTTATTGTTTCTTTCCTTTTTCGACAAGAGTACGCGACAGTTCATAATATATAAAGTTATAGTTCTGTAGTTCCTTTATTGAGAATTGGCATACAAGGAAATATGGTATATTATAATTAGAAATAATTTGAATTATCGTTTATTTATTATAAATATTTTTAATATTCAGTATGTTACATTACCACTCTGGTGTCAAGAGAAATAAAAAATATACTAGAAAAAAATAACCATGTAAGTACCTTGCAACATTACTAACAGTTGAAAATGCGGCAATCGTAAGACCCAGGATAGAGCGATAATTCTTAATAATAATGACTATCGTAGCGAGTTGTAATATGCCAAATTATATTTTTTCTGTCAAAAACATTTTTATATCATCATATCTATTATTAATAAGTTTCTTAGGAACAATTGGTTGAGGTTACGAAAGTCAGGTTCGTTCTTTTTTTTTTTCAATATACTCGACACAAGGATGTAACAGAGGATTTGCTTGTAGCTATCGCATGCGCAGAGAAAGAAATGAAGCCAAAAAACCACTAGACATTGACCAAGGCGATGTACCTGATTGGTTAGAGAACAAATAGAGAGCTTGTTGCCATTTTTGTTAACCGAAAACAAAGTTTCTGATTAGAGAAAGTGGGCTAACTGGGCGAGACTAAGCTATGACTTGTGGCTTCATGTTCTTGGCACAATCAAACATCCTTGACCAGATAGGACGCCGCTATTCTAAACGTTGTATTATGACAGTCATTACTATTGTGATCGGCACGTCCAGGGTAGTCTTGGAACCATAGAGTTAGGTATTGAATAGAGAGTACTTTCATGACGTCACATGGAGGCAAAATTACATTTCAATTGCAGCCATATTGTGTGGTCTCATTAGAGTCCCTCTAAACCGAGTACTGTAGGTCAGCCAGTGACATTTTTGAAAAGCATATTTCTGTCGTGTAATTACGATATATAGCACAACCCAGATAACACTAAAACTTGTAGTAAGTTTGTACGAGGCTTGGCATTGCAAGTTTGCACAAAGTTTGCAGACTTGCTACAATCTTGCATCAAGGAACAAAGATTTCTAATGTTTGGACTGGGGCTCGAACTTATGATCTTCAGTTTTGTTCGTTGTCGGTCACCCTACCGACTGCTCTATCACGTCACTCTTAACTATCTTCAATTTTAGTAGTCCTTTTATGATACGAAGACAGTTTCTTAAGTAAAAGTACTGAAATTCTTAACTGTGAAAGCTCATTGATTCTGTTTTAGAGCTATGAAGCCTGTTTAGTTGATTTTTCGCAAGCGAGAATCTTTAGGAAAATGATAATGATGTATATACTAATTTCTCATGTCGATGACATGTTGCGTTTTTGGTCTTTGGTTTGCGTATAATGAAAGAAAAGTATAATTCTCTAACTTGAATTGTTTAACTTATTTCCGGGAAATGTGTACAATTTTGAAAATTGTGTAAAATGTTGAAAAATAACAAAAGAAGGAAATATTTATAAGTACGAACAAAAAGAAGTTTTTTATTTTTTCTCGACACCCGGAGTTCCAGTTAGTATTCCAACAGGAAACATCACTTTTAGTTTATCACTGTAAGGAAAGAATAAATGCTAGTCGAAACTTGGTTTAAGCTAGCGTACTATCTGGGAAATTGGAAGCAACTTTGTTTGAAAAATATCATCGACCCCAACAGTAAAGTACACACCATTATGTTACTCTTGAGGTGACTCGCTTGTGAAAAATCAATCCATCTTTATAGCTCTACTTTAACACAAGATCAATATAAGCTTTCCCAGTTTCGAATTAAAGTCTACATAAATGACTTTATAGCAGAAACTGTTTTCGTAACAAAAGGATTAGTAAAATGTACTTCGTTCAGCAAAAGAACCCGTAGAGTAACGGTAGAGTGGTGACAACAAACAAATCTGAAGGTCGTGAGTTCGAATCGCACTGCAGACCGAGATCTTTTCTCGCTACAGGATCTTTTCTTGCAAATTTAGAGACTTACAATGCCAAAATTCCTGCAAACTTGCTGCAAGTTTAATGTGCTATCTGGGACATTTTCAAACATTTTAGAATTGTAATTTCTCTGCGAAACAATGGTTATTTTGGAGGTTTCATCTACATGCGCGGTTCTCATTAATAACTTTCTCTTCCCATAGGAAAGACTGAGAAGGCAATACTCGGTATAGAGGTCTCTAAATATGAGACAGTCAATGTGGTGGTAGTGCCTCGTCCCTTCCGTCTCTTGCCTTTACTCCCCACGCCCAGAAAAAAAAACCCTCACGCTACATCTATTCTATTCCTAACTCTATGCTTGGAACGTACTGGCCAATGAGCTCTACATAATGATAGTGGAGTGACTGCTTAGTATCGAAAGATTGACGCCAGAACGAATATTTAAACTCATTTGTCCACTTCCAGTCTGATCCAATGTGGACCAAATTTTCAGTTCTAACTCCTGAGTTTTATACGTTTCTTATCGCTGTGTGCCCCGTTTCTTGATATGTTATTAAACTTCTTCCTTGTTACAACGGTAAATATGGCTCTTTTCTCCATTCTCCATTCTTAATATTTTTACTTATACTTCTTGAATATGGAATTTAGAAATGTATGTCAATCAGATAATTCCTAATATGATTTTAGAAAAGAGAAATGACAAAAAGAGTCCAGTGCAATGACTTAGAGACTTAGAGAATACAAAATTAGGTCCCCTGAAAATAGTATGTCTGGTAGCCTTAGACAAAAGTGTTTTTTTTTTCTAATAAAAACAATCTTTTTTCGAAAGATATTTAATCTTCAAACCGGAGATACAACTACCCGGGGATTAATACCTTAATCCGGGTAAACTGCCCGGAAACCGGGAGTGAATGGTGATTCTAGTATAGGTTGGATTTCCACACTATATAGGAATGCTGATTGTATCTTGTGTTAGTTCGTTGATTTTTCTCTCCCATCCCGACCCATCAGATATTTGATAACATTGCTAGAAGATGGCATCACTTTCGGGGTTAGGGTAACGTTATGAGTCTTCGTAACCTAAAAGAAATGGTAAAATATTAATGATTATGAGTATTCCACGTGGACGAGCGGTTAGAGTGATAAACTAACAAGAATGAATGCAGAAAGTTCCAGCTTCGAATCCTACTGCAGACTAGTAGAGAATTTACAAAAAAAAATCAATTATCAATGGGAAAGAAATGGATGAAAACAGTAACTGTGGTGAGTAATTCTCCGCCATGAAGTTCAAATGCCCTCTTTTGGTCAAATGAAAAAGGTGGGTTAGAACTGTTGAACAGTTGGATAAATACAACGATACAAAGACGTTTCCAAAATACTCCACTTTTTGATGTTGAAAACTATGTTGATTTTCAAGTCAAATAAACCGTTGAACAGGCGAACATTTAGGTACATATACAACGTTAAAATTACGTAGCGGGACTAATGTTGAATCCACCGTTTCTAAACGTTTGTGTGCTACTGGGGGCTATAGATGTCCAACAGCCATAAAATAAAGTCAAATTCAATAATGTATACACTTGCCAAAATTGGAAAGTTCCAAATCAGAACGTTGTAAGTGCGAGCATATACTTGTGAACAAGTCGAACAAAACATCTTTAAAGTTATAGTGACTACATAACGTAAAAGGTAAGTATTTCCCATGAAAATTATGCAAGTTATCAAACCGACAGTGAACCAGAGCAGCGCTATTGTACTATAAATGAATACCACCATAAATGGCACATCGACGTTATGGCTTGGCACCCTTCGCTTGTTATTGCATTCAAATTATTATTTACCATCGTACACAAAAAGTGTTCTATAACAACACTAGAGCAAGAGCTCGGCGTTGTTGAAGCTGGAATAAGGACACTACCGACGGTAATGTGTTTACCACTTTCTCTACTACTACTACTACATGCACAGCTGCTTCTACTACTACTACAACCACTTACTTTTACCTATGGGAATATAACGAAGGGTAAAGACTAATGGATGTTGCTCCGTATGTAGCTCAGTAACGGCTTGTAACACAAATAATAGATGAAGTACGACCAAAATCCATCAACACGTTCTTACTATCTTTGTTCATTAACATTTATCCAGGGATTTCTGGTCTTAGACAGGATACTGATAATGCCAATATCCGATCTTAGATGATGTTAACTGACTTTATGGCCCAATTAATGCTTATTAATGCCTATTTACTTAATGCATGCCAAAATAATAAGTGAAGTTGAACTGCATCAACTTCACCTGATTAGCCGCCACTGGCGTAGCTGAATGTCGAAAACGTGTTGGAGACGATCGTACGTTGAGTGATCGGATACAAGCGTCGAAGTTCTCATGCGATATATAAATAAAACTTGTATGCAAAACTTCAACGTCTTGTCACCCAGCAAACACTTCTTCAACTTTTAGTAATGTACTACTGTAATACAATTTATGATTGACTGCTTTATGCTTAAAAACGTGACTGAGCAAAATCATTGAACGCATTGGCAGTAAGTAAACATATTTCTCTCGATAGTGTTTTGTTACTATCGCAAAATGTTTGTTAACCACAATAAATTTACTACCTCTAGCATTAAATGAGTAACCTATTAGATAAATGTGTAATTGAGCACTATATATATGGTTAGAGATTATATATATCTAAGATTCAATTTACATCTGGTCCGTCTAATTGCGTACCGTACTCTTCTTTATGAATTTCAGATGTGATCTGATTATATGTCAAGGTCTTCCTTATCCTAGCCGAGAGGAATTGTTGGAGAAGGCTGTTGGTGTTGATGCTGTTTTCTTATGGGGTTACCATAAAATAGATAAGGAATTCTTTGAAACAGCAGGTATGTTATTGATTCGTTTTAAATTAGTTTTTCATTTATTAAATGACCGACCTGGTATCTACAATAAAAGTCTATTTAAAATCTTAAAGAGTTATGACCTTTATCTTGTGGATGAAAAATCAAACTGTCTAGTCCTGCTATGAAAATATCACTGGTCATTCACATACTGAAATTATAGAATCCGTAGACAGAATGGAAATTACCGACGTGACAAAGATAAGGGGATTCCCCCGTATCCGGACGGGCGTAAGCCATAGTGCTGTTACCACCCATACAATTCATTTTATCTTATCTTAGAATGGAAATTATCAACTCTAATACGGTAGTGTTTATATATTTTACTGTGTATGCTTCAAATTAGTTTCGATGAAAAATGAATTAAAATAGATCCTTTTAAAGCCAGTCATTATTGCACGGCGCAAACTTATTAATATGTCTGCTTAGGGTTTGTGTTTCCTTTGCAGTCCCAATGGTAAGGCGGAATTCATTCTTCATCAGTGATTCCGCCAGACCTCCCATGCTGTTGTGTCATAATCCAAATTCTCGACAACACCCTCCCCAACTTTAAAATTTTTTGCGGTGAAAAATCGATGGAAACCACGCAAAAATCCACCCTCCCACACACACAAACTGAAAATCCTGGCGGAAACCTTGTTCTTCATGTATAATACAAAAGAGGAAAGATAGACAGTATATAGAAAAATGAAGTGCAAACACAAAAGAAGGATAGCAATATCGCACCATTTTTTTACATCGTAACTTTTACATCACTGAAATAGTTATGATGTAAAGTGTAGTGTAATACTTTTATTCTTAATTTCATTTCCCTATATACTGGCTACATTTCCTCTTTATTATACTGTCAAATATGATAAATCCTGTGAAGAAGCGGAAAAATAAATATGGCGAAACGTCAGTTGTTAAACGTGCATGAGCAATTAAGAGCACGCCTGCACTAGGACACTACAAAAGGCATATAAACCGTGAGTAGAGCGAGAATTTTCAGTTTAACATTTGACAAAAATATCGATCCCAAGTGTGCAAAGTTTAAAGAATGTAACACAGATTGTGGTGCTGTTAGTGCTTTGTTGATACTCATGTCCCGGGGTGGAAGTTGATTTGTAGCTCTCACAGAATGTCGTGCTACTCTAAAAAAATATGTTGATCCTCCTCTAATATTAATTTTATATGTCTGTAACACAGACAGTTTCCTCAATGAAAGCAAAGAGAAAGAAGTGATTTCAGGCTTGAGTGTAGTATACGTCAACCAATAGTATATAATCTTTTTAACCTTTTAGGTGAGGTTTCGCCGTTACAGACGTGGTCGAACTTTGTTTTAGCTGTCTATAAGGCTCTTAGCAGACACCGGTGACGTCTAAACGATTCTAGCAGTGACTTGTGGACAGAAATTTGATTATACAAACCAAAAGTCTGTACGTGAATCGAAAATGTGTCTGTTTACAGTTTCATTTACTTTCTGCTCTGCTGGTTTTTTTATCACTGATTTTCCGGTTCTCTTTGTCTGTAATAAATGTCCCAATGTTTCAAGAGTCTAATACTTTTATAATAGAGATATGAAGAGAGATGAACGTATGCCAAACAATAAGCATTCCTGCTTAACTGTAACTACAGTTCTTCTCATATAGCTCTCACAAACATAAGTTCGTTTAACTCGGAACAAAAAGCTCCATTTCATGTCCATATGGGCTTATAGACAGCACTAGAAACACATTTATTATAGCCTTGTAATAGCAGGAGAAGATGATCATATATGTACTATTATTTTATTTTTCATATTTCTATTCCAAGGTCCTAATCTAAAAGTTCTGGCCACCATGTCTTCAGGGTATGACCATATCGACAGGGCTGAAGCCAAAGCAAGAGGAATTAAACTAAGCAATACTCCAGACACAGTAGCCGTAGCTGTAGCAGAAATTGCCATTGGGTTGTTGTTGAGTGCGGCTCGAAGGTTCGCAGAAGGACGAGAAATTATTTTACAGTACGTATTGTGAAGATAATGTATTGCCGAACGACCAGGCTAATGATTTGTATACAAATGAGTGAAATTAGACTAACTTTCTCAATTATCGAAATTATAATAGAAATACAGGTCTAGTAATAGGACATTCTTATGTCAAATTTGTCGTGTAGGTCAGAATAAACTGATATTGATGTCACGCTATAGATGTATTTTTCATGACATATCAATCATATCCATATTTGCACGTGATTTTGCAAAGTTTTGTAGTATATTATAAACCAACTCAGCCATTCACAAAGCTACTCATGAGAAATACGGATGTAAAACAATATAGTGAATTTGTTCCACTTATCAGGATTACTAATAAAAACGCAACATTAAAACATGACCCACTCAGTAATGGAAGTCAGTATACTTCAGTCATATTAGTATCTCCTAAGAGAATCTACCCTCTCGAACTATAGTACAGCCTCTTTTAAATTGAGTTAATTGTTCATATGCACATCGTTGACATCTTTAAGGCATTCATGTAGCACAAGTTGCTCTAGCCTCTCACAGTGACATTTTGTTTACAAAAAGCTGCACACGTGTCTAATGGAACTAGTCATTGCACATGCGCTGACGTTCAGCAGCGCGCATCCTGTGAATACTGACTGACCTTGTATCAATGTCCTTGTAGAATGTCCAAGTTTCAAACAACCTAGTTTCAATAACTCAGCGGTAGAACTTCATTTTTCATCTTGTATGTATATGTGTGTGGCAATTGAATATATATTGTGTAATATATATAAATACAAAACAGTTTGGATTACATATTCCTCTAAATACCTTTGCCAATTTCTTCACTATTTAGCTAAATATGATTAAACCGGTGTTTGATTTGTTGAATTTCCAGCCAGGAGAAAGAATAACTGAGACATGTAAAATATAGTATTTTAAGCCAGATCACATCCCAGTCTGAGGGGATGTGTGTCTGTAAACAAAGAGATTTTTGCTGAAAGAGAGAAATTCCAGCCATTCCCCCTAAAGAAAATCTAACACTGATTTTTAACTCAAATAAATCAAATCAGAATTTTTCAGTTTCATTTGATATCAGTCAAAAATTTATTTTCCTAGAGACAAATGGGAAATTAACAGGCCACTGTGGAAAGTTGGACAAATGGTAGAAGGTTCGACTGTTGGTATCGTTGGACTTGGCAGAATTGGGCTTGATATTGCCAAAAGACTAATACCATTTCAAGTGAAGAAAATTCTATATTGTGGGCATTCCAGAAAACCTGAAGGTAAGATAACAACATATAATTGTCTCAACTTAGCAAAGTTTTTAAACTAAAGTGATTAAAAGAAACTTTCATTAAGCAACTTCGAAGAGTAAATGCCGTAAAACTATCTTTCGGTTCCATGACACACTATCTTTATCCGAATACGCTAATTTAGTTTCGCGGATGCTTCCATATTTAAAACAAATGATTAATGATCTGTGCAAATTGCAATAAAACTGGCTCAAAATGTATATTCAGAAATGACAAAACAATTCAGGATTCGTGCTGTTTGGAAACCAAGAATATTTTTGTATGAATCCTAAAGTTTGAATTCAGAACTAGCTAATTTATGAGAAAAATGAAGGAAAATAAAGGAAAATATTTACAGCTTTTAGTTTCGTATTAGGTCACACACATATTCACATATCTAAAAGTCACTACGATATTTCGTGCACACAGTTTACGTTTTCAAGTGTAGAAGAAGAAAGCGAAGTGCACGTGTTCACAAAGTACAAGATTGAAGAGACAGTGGCGACACGTAGCGAACGATGCATCAATCTTGGAGATCAGAAGACTGCTGTAATGCGTAGATTTCCGGAGCTTGGAATAATAATAACTGTTTAGCGTGTAAGTACAGGGTGAGATCGTGGATGGAAATGTGTTGAGAATGCATAGCAAAACGGAAGTTTAGAGTTATTGAAGGTTAAGGACAGGATATATTTTCTCGCTCAAACCATGAATAAGGGCATTCTCCCACAGACGGCGTGTTGAGGTGCTGGTCCTAGGGGGTAAAATGTTGATTATGGAAACCAGGAAAGATAGATCAAAATTGGTATTGTGGGACCCGGTGTGCAAGGAAACTGGTGCATTGGTTTGTTGATAGTACAGAAGTGACGATTGTTATTAATACGAACGTTGAGAGCACCACCTGTTTCCCCCACGTAAAAGGCATCACAGAACTTGCAGGTTATGATGTATATAACATTAGGGGGTGTGACATGTACCCCTGGGATTGGTAGTGATTGTGAGAGAAGCTATGAAAATAGAGCAGACCTTACATCTGGGTCATTTGCATGTATTGGCGCCGATTTGGGGTGGTGGTAAAGAGGGATTCGTACGGACCAAGATGTTTCTAAGGTTAGGTAGATGTTGAAAAACTAATCTAGGTTTGGTGGGGAATATTGATCTTTTGTCTAGGTCGGATTGGAGGATGTGGAAATTAGGGTGTAGGATTTGTTTGACCTTGGTTAGCTTAGGATGGAACTGGTTGATTAGGGACGGTGGGTTGGATTTTTGAGTGGGTTGAGTGTTTAAAGATGCACGGCGGATCTGTACTGCCAATGGCCGATACACCTTCAATCCCAAGGGCACATGCCACACCCCTAATGTTATATACATCATAACCTACAAGTTCTGTGATGCCTTTTATGTGGGGGGAAACAGGTGGTACTCTCAACATTCGTATTAATAACTATCGTTACTTCTGTACTATCAACAAACCAGATGCCCCAGTTTCCTTTCACATCGAGTTCCACAATAACAATTTTGAACTATCTTTCCTGATTACCATAATCAACATTTTATTCCCTAGGACTAGCACCTCAACACGCCGTCTGTGGAAGAATGCCTTTATTCATGGTTTAAGCGCGAAAATATATCCTGTCCTTAGCCTTCAATAACTCTAAACTTCCCATTTGCTCTGCATTTTCAACACATTTCCATCCACGATCTCACTCTGTACTTACACGCTAAACAGTTATTATTATTCCAAGCTCCGGAAATCTACGCATTACAGCAGTCTTCTGTTCTCCAAGTTTGATGCATCGTCCGCTACGTGTCGCCACTGTCTCTTCAATCTTGTACTTTGTGAACACGTGCACTTCGCTTACTTCCTCTACACTTGAAAACGTGCAACAGTATGCACGAAATATTATAGTGACTTTTAGATATGTGAATATGTGTGTGACCAAATACGAAACTAACTATAAGCTGTAAGTGTGTTCCTTTATTTTCCTTCATTTTTCTCATACATTTACCTTAAATTGCCCTCCCGGCTTTCCTTTGTACAAGTTTATGTCGCTAATGCTAAAGAATTAAAATAAATGTCTTGTTGGTTCAGTAAAGATCCAAGATCATTTTTATTCTTTCATTTCATAGTGACCCACGAAACCATTTGCGTAGCCACCCCTCAATGATCGTAATGTTTATTGATCGCTAAAGATCTCATTTGAAACTTTAATCGAAGACGGAAGATTCATAATTGATCTTCCAACTCAAGACTACGAAAAATTAAAAAAAAAATTCAATTAAAATTGTATTAATGAATAAAGACATATATTGACACCCTGAAGATTAAATTATTAAAATTAATGCACAGCTTACCGTACATTCAAGGTAATAGTCATCTATATTTTGTTAATTCCGGTGAGGCCTTTCAATGCTACCCGCATCTTCGCCAGGCAGATTGGATTAGATGCACTTAATTGTAAGCATGTCCTGTATTAAACACCTACTTATGCTAATCATAGCTGTCCTATATGACGGCCATCTTGTCAATTCCATTCTCTTTTCTGTTTAATATCTTTGGTAGCTTCCAATAGTGTTAGAAAAGTGACAGTCGAAATTTTGAAACTGTTGGAGTAAATTAGACACAAATACTTTCATATACGTAACAAACTCATCTTATTCATCTACACACATATAAAAACGAATAAACGGCAGATATGCTTTTTTTCAACCTAAAATAATTCGCCTGACGAAGGTGCAGGTAACATTGAAAGACCTTGCCGGAGTGAGTAACATTTAGAAGACTTCTTACTACCTTGAACGAAAGGGTAAGTTATACATAAAATAATCCCACAATATTATTAATTCTAAAAGTCCACCTTTTTCTCCCACATGAGTATTGTGTTTTATATAAACGACAAATACATAACGGTTGAAACACATATTGAAAAGCAAATCAGGAACATTGAAGTAGAAATTACCATTAAGTAAAATGATAATACAAAGAGAAGAAATTTAGAGTCCAAAAATGTCACTTGTCACAAACAATAAGATTAATTTTCTCTCGAAACAATATTGAATATGATTATATCGTTTCTGACTGCTTGAACGGATTGGAAAGGAGAAGGTAATTCACATTTTACAGAAAGACCTTGTGTATGCAAATAGTTTTAAACCAGTAAAAGCCTGTCACCGAAAAAAAAGACGTTTGAAAGTGAACGGGATAACTCGTAGTAGGCTGAAACTATGTAATGAAATTTTGGGGTCCGCCATTTTGAATCCAAGATGTCATCGTTGGCAGGGGTGGATTTCGGTTTCATTTTTTGGCCTGGCCCACTGCTTGGAAGGAGTACATTTTAGGGACAGTATAACGGGTCATTACATAATAATAATAATTATTATTATTATTACTATTACTATTACTATTTTGCTTCGTTCGGCTAGGAGTTTGGAAACTTTTGAGTTTTTACCCCCCCCCCCCCTCTCCTGCGAGGCCAGTCCAGAGCCGAAATCCACACCTGCGCACTTTAACTTCCCCACAAACTATGCTCTGACCCTAGCAGTAGTTCAAACTCACATACAAATATGAGTAACTTACTCTTCGTGCCTTGCTTTTCATATCTGTCAATGGACTGGACACTAGAATTTCATTCTTTCCTGCTGAGAGATAAGCTCAAGAATGGATTAAATCTGAACGCCACTCAGCAACAGACCCAAGAGGCCATGTGACCGAAATCCAGAAGGAGGCTACAAAAATATTCCAATTTGGTTATTATGATTTTTAGCAAACTAAATTTCTCGTAAGACGAGTATTTTTTTATAGTTACGCGTTTTCTTTTTAGTTGTAACTGATAAGTTTTTTTCCCATTGCATATTGTTCCATAAGATTTTTAATTTTAATTTCGAGGACCACTCTGCAGGAAATAAATTTGTGAAGGAGCAATTTTTTATCTACTCGTGTAAAATTTGCCTTTTGTTATATACAGGCAAAATAACCTGGACAAAACATTTTCACGGGATTTCTAATATGGAAACAAAAAAAAATTTGTTTTTTTCATTTCAACCATATAGACTTCCGAAAGCGTGTGAAAATGATTTTTAGAGCTTGATATTTCCAAAAACAGAACAACTGAGGTGTCATGGAACCCTCAAATACTTCAAACCTGGGGATGCTTCATTTCAAGAGAGAAAATCCGGAACGCTACCAATTTACGAAAATCTTTGAAATGTGCAAAATAAAAAAGGGTTAAAGACTTTATTTAATATCTTTGTGTTAAAAACCGTCAATTTTATATCCAACACTCTGCATCTAAATAATCGCAATGAAAATGATACTACTTCTAAAATTGTTCAAATATTCCCTGGTCCAAGTACGTCCCCATTGTTGTGTAAAAGGAAAAAAAAGTTTTAAAAAATCTTCAATCAATAATACAAAAAAAAAATACATTTTCCAACCTCATAAGTTTTTATTTTATTTAAATTTTTAAAAATTTCTCAGTTGCCTTGCCGATTTTACTAAACAAAGTTTCCTTTTTTCTTGGCATTGTTATGGTCAGCAGAAAATTACCAAGAAATTCAATCGGTGGTTCAAATATCTCCGAAACCGGAGGCAGATAAAAACAAAGGGTAATAGCGCAATACGCATTGAGCAACAAAACGCTTTTTCCCCAGCCAAATGAAAGGTGAATTGAATCGTGAGCTTGAATTAAATCATTGTTCTATGTAGCTAAGAATTTTTAAAAACTTTGAGATACCAAACTCATTAACTGAAGTGAATATAGTCGTGTAAAAAGAAAGGAAACAATATTTCCCCCTTCCTCTATTCTTCGATGCAAACCGGGACATTTATACGTTCCGAGAATTATTTTCGGGATACCGGGAAGCAGATCTCGATTCTGGTACGATCCCGGATTTTCCGGGACGAGTAGCAATCCTAATTAAACCTTTTCTCTTAAAAAATGTATTTCAAAACTGTGCAATGGGTGGACAAGGGATTTTCCTAAGGAAGTAGGCAGAGGCGGTTCTAGGCCGGGGGTAGGGGCTGGGTCCTCCCAGTTTTTTGCAGTGAAGATAAACTAATATCCTTAATGGTCTTGAAATATTTAGTATAATTAATATCTGGTGTAGTAAAAAGTAATCCATTATTTTGCCAATAGATGGCTTCAGTGATCTGTATCTCGCGTTGTATAAGTCTGATCGGGTTCAACGAGATGGCGTTCAAACGATGAGATTGCGTACTACAAACACTGTTCAGTTAGTTGTGATGAGTTGACTCAGTGTTGTGTGAGCACGCGTCAAAACGAACACTAGCAGAGAAAATACGCTATATTTTACAGTCTTTCTTCGATAAAGGCGAAAACGCAAGCCAGGCGGCTGCAAATGTGAATAGTGTTTATGGTCCTGATACTGTAACAGCCAATCACGCGCAATTTTGGTTTCGTCGATTCCGTGCCGGTAATTTTGACGTCAAAGATGTACCACGCACTGGAAGGCCACGTGTCGAACATGTCGATAAAATCATGGA